>RJWT010000142.1:0-89812 GCA_004365215.1 Cuniculus paca
CATATTTAATTCTTAAATTATGCATCTTTGAGTTGTCCACCAGCTGTTGAATTGTTACTTCCTGAGACCTTGTTATTTTTAAGAGATCTTTCCTTTCACGGTCATAGGCTGCAACCCTGTCTTCAAGCTTTGAAAGTCTTTCTTTAGTTTCCCTCATGTCAACTTGCCAGCTTTCGAATGAATGTTTAATATTCTGGATCTCTTTGAATCTGTTTCATGCATTCTAAATCTCTCTTATGCTGTTCATTCATGGTTTCCCTCACTTTCCTATGCTCCTCTATTTTTTTAATCTGTGTCTTCTTTAGAGATGCTTAGTATTTCTTTTATTATGGTTTTCATTTTTCTTTTACCTGGGATAGAATTTCTGTTCTAATTTCTCTTATAGCTTCCTGAAGTTGTTTCTTCACTTCAGTGGACATCACTTCAGACATTTCAGGGTGTGCAATTCTCGATCTCCATGTTTTCCTCTTGTGGAATTGCGCTCTTGGGTTGGATGCCAGAGGCCCTCTCCCTCTTCATCTTGGCATATTCTTGATTTCTTCCACCCCAGAGTAGTGTGGTCCCAGGCACCCCAGCACTGGCCACAACTTCTCCAAAGCTAGACTGTTTGTGTTTTCTGGCTAGTGCTGGCTATGTATATCCGATGTTGGGCTCCTGTGTCTCTGTACTGAGCTAGGCACCAAGCCACCCGGGGCTTGCAGGTGAGCAAAAATCAAGTTTTCTTGTGTAATCACATTGCCTCCTTTACAGTATTCAGAATTTATGTGTGACATTTAGCTCATTTTTGTGTGTATGAAAGATAGCTGTGTCCTAGTAATGCACATGTATATCCATTTGGAAATTATAACCTACATTATAAGAATAATATTTTGTGATTTATTACAATTATTTATCAATTTAACTCATCATTTGAATGCAAGATAAATAATAGAGCACAGGGTGAGGGGTAAGGCCAATTGACTTCTGCTCTTGTTATATCAATAACAGGTCATCTAACTGCACTGGGCTTCAGTTCCTCTTCTAGACAATACGAGGAACACCCACATCAGCTCCACAGTCTTTGCCTTCCTAAACATGGAGCAAGAAAAAATATACAAATTTTATGCAACACAGAAGTCCTATAAAACAAATGGATGAAAATATCACATAGATGCAAGGGTAGGATTTTCCTCCAAGAGGGAAGGAGGTGAGATGTTGTTACTGATTTATTGAGCTCTTCCATATTTCAGACTATGCAGAATGTTTTCATATTCACATCTTCACAAAGATCAAAAGGTCTTTCTGTACTAAAAGAACTTTGATAAATTTATCTGAGAATGTTAATTGGATACAATTAAACTTTCTCCTTCTATTGCCAATCTTTCTTATAGTCCATTTTGCCTGTAGCCTTGTAGCACTGTGTTTTTCCATGATGTTAACTTGTTTCTACCTGGTATTTTTCCAAGTATTGAACACATTCAGTGAAAACATAGCCAAGGACCAGAAGGCAGAGAGGAAGTAAAGAAGCCAGAATCAGCAATTATGTAACTTTTAGAAAATTATATCCATATATATATATATATATACACACACAAATATATATATATATATATATATATATATATGTGTTGTATGTGGGTATGCACATACAACATACACCATTTCAAATTCTCACAAATCTCAGTGGCTTAAAATTTAGCAAATTTAGATATAGAAAAACTACTTATGAAAACTATAAAAGATATTGCAATGTCAAAGTAACACAGAGCAGCTATTTGTACTGCAATACATGTTGAAACCACATTACAGTCTTTGTCTTTTCCCTAGGTACAAATGTTATTATAATGTGTTGATATAAATTGTGCTTAAATCTGCTCTCTTTATTTAAATGCTGAATGCTGTGTATTAGGAGAGGACAGTTGTAAAATTATTAACTGTACATTAGTCTCATACTGGTTTCAGAGGCTATTAAGCAACACAAATAGCATCTGGGTAGTTAGGAATTAGCCCCAAACACCAGATATTCCATAGGAGTCTGTCTTTAGAATCCATTTCATGCTGTATGCAACACACCAAAATCAAGCAACAGAACTGTTAGAATATCAAATGAAGCTTAGCTGATAATAAATATTTGGCCAGTGCTGTGATTCAGATCTAAAATGTCCCCCTAAATTTTCACGTGCTAAGAAATGTGTCTTTTGGAAAGTTACTAGATCTTGGGAGTGCTATCGCTCACAAGCAGATTCATTCAGTAGCTATTGGGATGTGGGGCCTGGTTGGAAGAAACAAGTCACCCAGGGCATGACCTGGAAGAGTAGATCTTCTTCCCTGGATCCTCCTTTTTCTCTCTCTCTGCCTCCTAGCATCCATGACAAGAGCAGCTTTCCTACATGCAAAAACCTTTCATCAGACCTTCCCACCATGCCTTTCTAGCATTGCAGCCAACTGATTATGGACTGAAATCTCTAAAAACTGTGATCCCAAGTAAGTCTATCTTCCTTTAAATTGTAGGTGTCAGGTGTTGTGATTCCATGAGTGGCAAAGTGACTACGTCAGCCAGTATGAAAGATCAAAATAGAGCTCTTCATTGGATGGATAACATTTAGCCTTTTAAATGACAATATAAAATCTTCACTGGGTGTCTACTATATTACAAGCATAATTTCAAGATGCATAAACACCATGAACTGTCCTCTTCCTTAAATATAGCATATCAAAGCCAAATCTAGCGTATTATTCAAGATACATGCTAAGGTGCATATATTCCTCAAAAGGAATGGTTCATGAATTCAACTAAAATATGTGGACAAAGTCTTCATTACTTATATCTATAATTCATATCTACATAATAGTAATATAATAATATCTCTGATGTCAACTGAAGATACTGAATTTTTGTTTTGTTATTTTTTTTCCTTACATAGGTAAGCTTTTATCTGTGTACACAAATATTTGGGGCTTATAGAGAAGTAATACACATGATACTAGGAAGAGCCTGTTTAGTACACTATGTTCAAACTAAATTCCAACTGTTTTTATTAAATGACATTTTTAGTCATCTAGTCTAGAATTTGTTAAAAGCAAAATATCCAAAACAAAAATAGATAACCAAAATGAAGTATGTTTTATTTATTCCTAAATCAATATTTATTTAGGAAACTGAAATCTACATTATAGATGTAGATTTTAAAATTCATAACATCTATAGTCATCAATAATAACAATGTCTATAGAAGCTAAGGTAACATTATGCATTGATCTGAGGTTAATACATCAGGAATCCTAGAGAAGTTATATATACATTTTCTTCTTCTAAGTATAAATGTCAGTAAACAGAAACTACAGCCCATTGATATGTTGAAATTTCTGGTTCTTTCTGGTATTCAGACCTTATGTTTGGCCTCATCAACACATTTGCGAGTGTAGTGTTCTCCCTGGGGGCCTGGGGTGGGGGGGCGGACAAAACACAGATAAAATGCAGGGGAAAGCTTTGGTGTAAAAGAAGACCTCTTGAGCACACTTATAAAAGTGGGTTAACTAAGACATATTTGAGAGTCAGAAACTTAGAAAGTGGGCAATAGTTTGCCCAGTTTCCACTTTGCAAACAAATCATATGGGCACCAAATTGTGAGCCTAGATTAATTTATATGATGCATGGGTTAATTTACATGCTTATTCTTCATGTAAAATCCATTTACCCTGACCTGTCATTTATGTCTCTTTTTCTGTTTGTATGAATGTTTTTGTTCTAAGAGCGTTTCTCTACCTAAACCTAAAATCATTGTGACAACTATTCAGAAAATTTGAATAGGCATCGTAAGAAGAAATTTTGCAAATCTCTATTTAAAGGAAATTCAAAAAAACTGATTTCAGGGAGAACCCCAGGAAGAAACACAATATACCTTACATGAAACATCAAAGATTTTGAAAAGTTTCACAGAAGTGTGGAGAGTGGAAAAGAAACACACAAGCTACAGCAAGTGCTTAAAAACTAACAGTGGCAAAAAGTCATTAGGGTCCTGGGATTGAAGAGACGAGAGGAATAAATGGTGGTACTAGAGCTAACCAAGAACGGCAGCGGATAGAAAGGGCCTCCCAAACAGCACCGGAACCACAGAAGTGTAGAAGTATAGCCAGAGACTTAGTGCCAAAGTAGGGAGAGTCATCAAAGAAAATCTCGATCCCTCCACTCAGATCTCCTGCCTGTTCATCCGATTAGTCAAATACAGAAGACAACAGAACTAGAAAGCATCTCAGCTTCCCATTAGTCAAAATCAACCAAAATCTAACAAAACACTTACCAAGTGATGCCTTCAGTGCGGCTCAACCAGCTAAAGAATGCAGCAGAACAGAAGAGAGCAGATTATGAATGTGGTAGTCAAGGTATAAGATGAGAATGGAATTAATCAGCATACCAGCATACCTAGTCACTCTTTAAATTTATGATAGAACTGGGAATATAAAAAGACAGCATTTTGGAGTTTCACTGAGCATGAAAATAAAAAGTAGAGTACTCAAGTTCATTCCCTAAAAGAATCACTGCTGTGAAACTATTACAAGTTGACTAAATTAAAACCTGTGTTCCTACGACTTGGACTTTTTCTGTATTTATTCGTCTTTTTGAGCAAAGAAAAAAAGTATGGAAATCAAGTATAGAAATTACATCTCTAAAATAATTTATCCTTGAAAATAGTTATTTCAGTATACAGTCTGACCCAGCTATTCCATTCCAGATACATGTTTTTGAGAAATGCATGTGTATAAGTGGAGACATATACAAGGGCTTTCATTATTAGTACAATATTTGTAATAGCCAAAATGCCAATCCACAAGTGGTAGGTATAGCCACACAATATAAACCCTACTGTAACGGAATGAGCATACTAGAGCTATACACAGCACCATGGAAAATTCTTACTAACAGTATGTTGAGCAAAGAAGTAATACAGAAGAAGCGAGCTACATTACAGGGTAGCTCTATATATGTGATATATAAAATCATAGTGGTGCCTCAAAGGGGAGTAGAGAGGGATGTATAGAAATCAGATATTCGATAGGGATCAGATTCTGGCAATTTGGGTATTGCTTACATGAATTCACGCTTCAGAATTACTTCCTATTACGCATGTTAGCATTGTGTACCCTTCAACATGTGTGCACTATTTCACAATGAAAATGCTTTAAAATTATTACCTGAGTTTCTTTTTTTTTTTTTTTTTTTTTTTTGCGGCACCAGGGATTGAACTCACGACCTTGCTGCACTTGCTGGGCAGGCGCTTAGACCACTGAGCTAAATCCCCAGCCCTTATTACTTGAGTTTCTGTTGTGGGGAAATTTTGAATTTCATAAATGAGGAGACTTCTTGGTAATTAAATGGATAATCTCTTCCAAGAAAATGCTCTGAAATA
Organism: Cuniculus paca; assembly: GCA_004365215.1. Lineage (NCBI taxonomy): Eukaryota > Metazoa > Chordata > Mammalia > Rodentia > Cuniculidae > Cuniculus > Cuniculus paca. The sequence continues at coordinate 5,388 of RJWT010000142.1, forward strand.
ATGTCCTTTGATTTCTAATCTATAATTATAACACCTATCAGATTCAATAAATTAAAAGGGAAATCCAGAACATTTTGTTTCTGCAGTCTCTGAAAAGTTCATTTTAAGTGTATCTTCATTGAGGAAGATAATTTGTCACTGGAACACACATCTGTTTTTAGGAGGAAGAGAAGAAAAAGAACAGAAAATATAACTAACTGGCAGTCTGATCTCAGAAGAAAATTATAATATGCAAATATCATTAAATAATAACCAAAACAACTTGGGTGTGTGTGTGTGCCTGGGTGACTTTAAATTTAGGGGTAGTAGGGTAGGGTCAAGGTTAGTGATAAGTGTAGTGTCCTTGGGAACTTTATGTGGGGAGAAAAAAGCCTAAGACAAGAAAGAAAGGCTTATACAATTAAATGTAAATTAGATTGGAATCCTAATTAAAGCTGTGAAATAATTCATTCATAGAATAGCCTATTCTTCATACAACATATTTGATTCCTATTTCTTGAAATTTAAAAACATTTTATTATTTCTTAACACTGTTTTCTTAAATAATCAATCATATTAGAGATGTGACTTATCATAAATAATAAGGAATATTTAACCATTAAATTTGGGTATTGGTTTTCCTGCCAACTTCCCCTAACCTTCTATTTTTAAACAAAATGCACTCTGAAGCTGTATAATAGTTTCCTTCCCCTGTCAAACTCCTTTCCCAACATATTTTTCTCATGACCTAAAATGTTAATTATGGTTTTTCGGTGTTGTTTTTTTTTTTTTTGGTCCATCTTTAAATTATTTTCCCTGGAGTCTTTTTGCCTTTTCTACTAGCACACATTTAAAGACTCATAGAGTTGAGGGTTTAGGATGGAACAGAGCAGTAAAACCAAAGACCCAAAAGAACTACTGCGTCTTGGTCCATCCTTTGCCCACTGTCTCCAAAATGTGCAGGACCAATACAGGCCCCTTCCAACTTCAAACCGCAGGTAGGACTCTGTTAAAATATCACTGTGATATTTTAGATTAGCTATCGGTAACATTCCTCAATTGTTTTGAAAGTACAGAAAAAAGATAAAACTTTTCATGTAGTTAACATAAACATTTCTTTAGCACCATATGAAATAAATGCTCTCCATTGTGTTTTAACAATTTATAAACATTTTTAAGTTTAAAACAAGATTTTTCACTCTTAAGAATATTTCATTTGCCAGAGCAACCAGTAGCTAGAAAAAGATGTCATATCAAGACAATTACCTTACCAATAACATGATGAAAGCAAGTCTCTCACAGTGCACGTAAGTAGGGATTACTTGTAAGTAGGAATTACTTCAATATGGGAATGTAGCTAAGAGTTGTAATTCAAATTTCAATTTGAAACTAATCTGGGAGGCAGGACTGTTTTAAAGAGCAAATCTAACTCCTCTTTACCACCTTGGAAACTGTCTTTGAAAGCATCAGAATAGAGACTATGAGAAAAAGCAGGTGGGTTCATCCAAATCTCAAAGTATAAGAAACAAAGACAATCTTGTCTATACACAGATAGATAATCTGCCCTACACAGAACTCCATGCTTTCTTTCCTTGCATACCATCTTTTCTAACTTATGTCTTTTCTCCTAAATCTATAATCTCTCCTCTTTTTCATGTGATTCCTTTATCTATCAAAAAGGTAGGAACAAAGAAAACAAACAGAAGAAAGAAAACAAAAACTCTCACTATTCATTGCTTTTTCTGAAAATTGTCAACCTAATTTTATCTTCTGCTTCCCTGCCAAACTTAACCATCTCTATATCTATTTTACCAATCTCCTGATTATTCTCTAATCTGTGATAATAGGGTTTCTGCCCTCCACCCAATGAAACCACTTTTCTTGGGTTATCAGCTGTCTCCTATTTGAATGACATGAATACAGTTTTTACACTTCATGTTTGCATTTGATCTCAACATCTCTCTTTAAACCAAGACGCAGGCCACCGTACATTCCTTGAATTTGTGTGGCTCGTGATCTTAGAATAGCTTTCACATTTTGAGTGGTTAAAAAATCTAAAGAATATTTCATGACATATGAAAATTATGTGAATTCAAATGTCATCTTCCACCAATAAAGGCTGATTGGAACACAGCCATACCTCTTTGCTTGTCTTTTGTGCTGTGGCAACAGTTAAGTAGTTGCAGCAGTGAAAACGGAGCCACAAAGACTAGTTTCAGGCCCTTTACAGAAACTGTATGCCAGTACCGACTTAAACTCCCTTCATCCAGTTTTCTGGATGTATTTTCTAAAAAAAGTTCCTACTTCTTTAGTAAATCTTCCCTTAGCTGTTGTGAAGATTAAATGAGATAACACAAGCAAAGTACCTAAATCAGTATCTGTCCTATACGTCATGCTTGAATCAAAGGCAGCATTTTTGTCTGTCAACTTGTCTGCCTCTGCCTACCCTTACATGTGTGTGTTTCCCAAGTTTCCACCTTCATTTTTCCTCTCTTCATTTGTCACACCTTAACCTCATTTTCTCCTGTACCCTCAAACTTCACCTCCTTCCTGATGTGATTTGACTTTATTTGGATGTCCTTCAGGAAAAAAACTTACCACATTCTAAATTAAACTCATCCTTTCTCTGAAGTTTGTCCTTTTTGTATTCTTGACCTCAACCCAAAATACACCTTCTACTGAAACCCTCTATCCAAAATATCTTCCTTCCGACCTCTTTCACCCTTCACAGTATACCAGACCAGCATGTTCTCTGCTTTTATGAGGGTTCCAATTCATCAGAGGTGATTAATGTTAAATTAAAAAATCATTGCACGTTTTTAATCCACAAAGGCATACTTTCATAGTACCATTTGCATATGTAGTGATCTCTATCTGGAACACCCTAAATTTCAAGGCATGGCTCACGTGCTTCTGGTATGAGAATTTGGTTCAACTTACGGGTGCTGGAGTTAATGCTGGCCTTCTATTTAGTCTCTAAGTATATCCCTATTATTTAAACACAGTCTTTTACATTATTACCTTTCATACTTTGAGGATTGTGAACTTCTTTTATTCAACAACTGTGTATGTATTAAATGATGTCCTCATAACTAACCCCGTAATCATTAGAGTTTATTTAATTAGTTGTGTCTTTTCTGTAACTAAAAGCCAAAAACTGGCTTATATTTGCACTGCAATAATAAAGGATATTTTTTAAAAAGTAGTAAGGAAATAGTTCAAGAGATAACATGTCCCTAGAAAACTGATCTGAAGAAAATAGTACTTTATTTTTAAGTAATTAATTTTAACAGCATAACTTTTATATTTTTTCATTCAAGAAAACTCAAATTATTTGCCAAAGAAAGTCATATTTAGCTCCTAATGCTTAATTCTAACCCACTAATTTTATATTTATCGTAGTATTTTCAAAGAATTTTCTAGTGACACACAAATCTCTTTGCTAACAAATACAGAGAATATTATCCTCACAAAGTATTTGTTTCATATGAATAATATGGCTACATCTTATAGATACTCAAGTTATAAACAAAGCAGCACATGTAGAATGATGGATGGGTTGCAAAAAAGAGTCAAGAAAGTAATTATAATAATAACTCTTCTGGTCTTCAAGATATGCCAAATGGGAAAATCCAGGAAATTACTAAACAGTCAACACCAAATACTAGGGAAAATGACACATAATAACAGAATTGATCAGGAAGTACTTAAGCAAGAACAATTTAATGAGCAACTAACAGCATGAGTTCATGTAGACTGTAAAATACAAACCAGTCGGGAAGTGTGAGTACAAATAGTATCAGCCAAAAGAACATGATTTATCTATTTTAAGTTATACCAATAGCAATGTGGAAAAGTGGCATGAATTAAAATACTCCTATGAGTATAAAGATAAAATTAACTTTCGGTTAATATACTTAAAAAGACAGTGCTTTGAAGAAACGTGCTGTTCAGATGATATGTTCCAACTCAATTATACCTCCAACACTGAATTTGAGTAGTACATGTGAATGTTCAATAATCTTAGCCTACTTCCCCACTAACAGTTGCTCAGATGTTGCTAATAAATGGTTTTCTAGCCAGTCAAATATGAAGTCTTTATGAAAGCTGTCTTTGTGTATAATTCTAGGATGAAAACCTATGCAGATGAAGTCCTAAAAAGACGACAGCTGTTAGCAATCCAGGGGCTACAGGTGAGAGGATCAAGTTTTACTTTTTTAGTAATGTACTTATATGTAAGAACTCAAATCAGAGAAGTATTTAAAAGGATTTTGATTATGGAGTCAAGTTAAGGATTCTAAATAGGCCAGAGGAATTTTGGTTATAAAGGTCTCACTGTAAGCAAACGGAGCTCAGATCAGCCATAAACATCTGCAATCTATAAAGACATGCCTTTTCCTAATCAACCAGGAAACTTCTGCTTGGATCAGGAATCATGCAACTCAGTCAGGAGGAATGTGAGTGTAATCAGGCCAACAGGCATTCTCAAAATGACCAGAAGCCTAAGAAACATCGGCCAAGTGGGCAGTCTGCTAGTGACACCTTTTTAATGGGTACAGGACAGCCAGTATAACAGTGTGAATAAACTATTTGACAGTGAAGACCTACCAAAACTGAGCCAAGGCAATATGATGGGAAAATGTATACCGTATTATGAAAACATAATAGAAATATCACTAAACCTGGGATAGTCTGTCCTCCTTGTCTTCCCTTAGCCAATTAAATTCAAATACAATTTTCAAAAGTCACCTATTGCTCTAGGATTTTTAATCTGAAAATGTGTTAATTTCTTTATGTAAAAGAAATTAGTTAAAGCAAAATGTAAGTTACAAAAACATTTCACTCTTCTTAATTCTTTCAAATCTCTACAGATTTTATCACATTTACAGTTTATTGGATAATACTTAAAATACCTTTACCTTCTGGTGAGTAACAAGCAAAACCTTACTAATGTTAATTTTCTATCTCTATGATTGAAGGCAAGAAATAGTAGAAATCCTAATTAATTACCTATGAAATTTTCAAAAAATGTCACATTTGCAAAAGGTAGACAAATGAGAAGGGGAAAGCAGTTGCTTACTCACCCTGCAGTGTATTATACACATAATTGCAATAAATCACCTGAGTAGCAGACTCTCATAACACACAGCACCATCAGCTCAGTTCCATTAAAAAGGCTATCAGTATACATGCCTCAGTAAGAACATTTGAATGTTTGTTTTCAATAATATTAATCTCTTTCTCTGTATTCCTACAAAACTACTTAAAATGGATATAAATTTTGGCAAAGTATTATTGAATAACATAGATTCTTATCGTAAGGACTTCTTAGTGGCTTAATTGGAATTTTGGATAGCATACACGTGTGAAATTACTGGAGTTAATAAAAATACCTAACATGTACTTATTGATCCCTAACTACAAGTCACGGAATTATATTTGTATCTCTATTAATTTATTTTATCCTCAAGCACGTTGTGCTAACACTACTCACACTTTAGTAATAACTACACTAAATCAGTTGCCCATGTTCTCAAAACTAGTAAGCAGGAGATTAGAGATCCTTTATAATAAGTGCCATGAAACATTGAGATTTCAACTGATTTAAACAAGATTCACTAATGCCTTGAGAAAAAGTAAATGGATGCCAGGTTCCTGGACTCCTAGTTAACATAAAAATCTTGCTATTTTTGTATTTTCTAAAACAAGGAATAAAGTTCAAAGAAAATAGTAGTAATTTTTGGCAGATTTGACCAGGAAAATTAAGAAATTGGCATTTGATCTGAATCTTTCAGGATAAGCAAATAATTTTCAAGTATCAAATGCTGGAAGGTAATCTAAACAATGAATCAGCATTGACAAAGGATAAAAATAGAAAACTGAAGCAATGTGAGAGGCATAGCAAAGTAATGTGAGAGAAACATATCCCCATTTAATCATTTTTTACTTCTGTTTCTTAAAGGAGGAAAAAGTGAGAAAATCATAAAATTAAAATTCATAAAGTGTAAGGATATTTTCAGAGAAATATTTAGAAATACAGAGAATAAACATTATTTTTGTTTTTGTTTTCATTGTGAGTAACATAAAATGACTATTTGCAGAGTAGTACCTCACTGTATAAAAACAATGGAGTACTACTCAGCTATGAAGAAAGATTGCATCAAGGCTTTTGTAAGTAAATGGATGCAACTTGAGACAATAATCATAAGTGAAATAAATCAAACTCACATGTGCAAATACCATATTGTCTCCCTAGTGTAAGAAACTGAAAGAGTAAATATCCAAAATCTACAATATATATTGTGTAAGGGTAAGAAATTGCTCAAAGAGGAAAAGTAACTGGGATAGGGAAAAGGAGGAAAGAAGGAAGGGAAAAGGAAAAAACATAAATTTGTATATATACACATAGTGAAAATGACTATACTACTAATTGTTTTAGTTCTTGGAAAAGAACAGTTAATACTCATATGACTAGATCAATTTTGCATGTCTACATCTGGTAATCTGAGCAACCCTTTTGAAGGTGACAACATGCAATATTACAGCCATTATTAAATTCCTATCATCTTGTTTTGTAAACCTCTACCATTATTGTTTTGGTTTGGTTGTTGTTGTTTGGCTGTCTCTTTTGCTGTTTGCTTTTCTTTTCTCTTTTATAATCTTCAGGAGCTATACGATTAATTCATTTGGAAGCTACATGGGATAAAACTATCATGAGCTCAATCTAACAGAGCCCCTCTCTGAGACAATAAATCAAAGTATGTGCAGTAACAGATGAGATTAACGTCTGCCAGATTATCCATCTCAAAAGCCTGACTCGGTTCTCTCAGAATCTCTTCACTAAGATAGACCTCCACTTAGGAATACGCCTGGATATTGTGAATATTTACATATGTTTATTATGTGCTTCACAAAGTAAATACCAACTCCTGAAGTGCATAAAATACTTGAGAGCCAATTGTACATGAAACCAGAGGAATTTCCGAAAATACACATATCAGCATCTTCACCAGGTTAAAGACTTTTGGGTTTCAAGTTCAGCATCAGCCAGGATTGCCAATAAACATGTCCTGAAGTGGTCCTTACATTCCAGAGTTCCTGTGCTAAGTCCTTGTCTTTTTGTCTAGTCTGCTAATTTCTTATAATGATGTAATTACATAAAATCTGGGCAATATACATAAATTGAAAAATATATGTATGCATATACAATTTAAGATATATATATACAATTTAAAAGTACTCAGAATCCTTACATTCAAAAATAACCACTGCCAGCAGTTTAGTAAAAGTATATCCAATGTTTTCCTATACACATGTGTATAAACATATACATATATGTTTTACATAGTCTGGATAATAGTATACATGTTACTCCATTAGCAATTATTTTCACTAATTAACATATGAATATTTTTAATAACATTAAATATCTTTCTATATTACTTTTAATGGTCAAATTCTACTCTAGGTATATCAGAACTTATTTAACCAATCTTCTATCTGGGGTACATGAAAGTTGTTTTCTGTTATGTATCATGCATACTAATGTCTCTAATACCTATATACATGAATCTTTGCTTATATCCATCATTGTCATTTACAGCAAATTCTTAGTTGATGAGAGCATATAATAATTTGCACATGAGAACGTGCACTTCCTCTCGTCCTTACAAAGACTACATTTCAGATGTGATCATCTTTCCTTTTTAATCTTTGCTAGCTTTATAGGTGAAAATTGTAACTTGTTGCTTTAAATTACCTTTTTATTATTGGAAAAAGTAAGCTTGTTTCTTGTTCACTAGGCATTGCATTTCTTCTTTAGCATGTCCTGTTGATCTTTTACTCCAGACTGATAGTCCAAGTTGAGTCCTTGACAGATGATCTAAAAGCTGACAAGAACCAAGCCCTGGCCACAACAAAAGTGAGGTTACGGGCGCCGCCTCTCCTCACCTAGCATTTAAACAGCAGGCTTGTCTGTTAGCTCAGTATTCCCACCTCAGCTACACAGTGGCAATGCAGTCTGATCCTGCTTCGCAGGGCACATACAGAAAAGAAAGGGAAAGAAAAGGTCCCAACACGAGTCCCGACATGAATCGGGACTTCATGCATATCAAAATCTCAATATTTAAATACTAGAAACAAATTACTCAGAAAGATTTCAAGAAGTCCTGTTGTCCGCCAGAGATTTAGCTCAGCAGCATAAGCACCAACCTGGCAAGTCTAAGGTTGTGAGTTCGATTCCTGGTACCAAAAAAAAAAAAGTCCTATTGTAACAGAAAATACCCTCCCTCTTCCCCCAGCCAGTATACTTTAGTTCCCTAGTTGCCCAGATAATAGTTCCTGTTGCAGTTGCAGTTGCTTCTGTCTCCTAGAAACGGCTGGTCACTGTGAGGCATATCTGGTCGCTTTCCAAGATGTGAAACATCGTAAGAACCAACCGAAGAGAGCCAAGTACTCTACCTCTGTGCTTTCTCTTTGTGATCACATAAAAACTTCCCTCCCTGAGCCATTGGGGCCTTATATTTTGGTAATGATCCTGATCAGTGCCCATCGATGTAAATAAATCTGCCTGCAAATCCTGAGTGTCGTTTCAGTGTTCTGTCTGCCGTTGCACTATGCCTTTTTAAAGTGTCAACAGTTATATATATATGCGCCTGCCCAGCATACAGAACTGCCAGTTCTCACTAAAAATACTACAGTTGCTGTGCACTACCACTTTCTATGTGCGAGACACAGTATCAGAAGCTTTTACATACACTTCTTTCCTCAAACCTTGCAAAAATTTAGGAACATTATAACTCCGCAAGTTCAAATCCACATCAGCAGAGTAAGTTTGTGTAAGTATCCAGGAACTAGAAGTAGCAAGGATGGGCTTCACATCTGTATCTCTAGTCACAACCCTAAAGTGCATTCTTTTGCACGGGATTGATGTGCTGTGATATATGTTGACCATTCCTTGTCCAAAATGCTCAAGATTAGGAGTGTTTCAGGTTTTGGATTTTGTTTCAGATTTTGGAATATTTGCATATACATAATGAGGTTTCTTTAGAGCAAGACATGAGTATGAACAGGAAATTCAAATTTGTCTCATAGATGTCTTACACACATAGAATAAAACAATATTTTAATAATTTTGTGCATAAAGCAAAGTTTCACGGTGTGATATTTTCCATTTGTGATGTAATGCTGTTATTCAAAAAGTACTAGATTTTGGAAGATTTAAAATTCCAGATTTTTGCTGAGGCTATAGCTCAGTGGCACAGGGCCTGCCTGGCAAGCACGAGGTCCTGAGTTTGATTCCTGGTACCAAAAAAAAAAAAAAAACTGAGGAAAAAATAAAATTCCAGATTTTCAGGTTAGCAACTCAGCCTATAGCAGAAGAGTTTAAGCCTAGAGTTTAAACCATACTGTTTTTCAGTCAATTCATCACCATACTGTTACTCAGGCAAGGCCAGTAATCTGGAAATTTTTCCTTCTCCTCTGCCTGTTCCTAATGATTTAATATCACCTGGAACAAACCGCACCCAACACATCAGTAACTCTCTAATAAAATTCCAGTCCTTGAAACTGTGACCAGTTTCTCAAACCAAGTTGGAATTCAGTACAAGAGTGACTACCGTTAATGATTTTTATAGCACTAGATAGATTTAAAAATATAAAAATCTCCCGAACCTTAAACCACAATCACAGGAGTATTTCTTGTTGTTACTTACAGACTACACTTTGGTTGACACCCACTTCTGGCTTTTTTACAAAAGCTTCATGATAAATGATTCCAAATATCTATGACATTCTGAGTAAGTCTTGCGAAGTGTCCTATTTCAGAACTGAGCAAACAAGTAAGTTAGTGCCTATACTACATGAAGTTCTATGCTATGTGAAGGAGTTAGATGCTGTGATTCTCCTCTCTAGTCCTACAGTCCTTGTGTATGAATCACCCAGCGGGCCTAGACCATCTCCCCAGACACTCCTCCTGCAAGAGGAGGAAAAGTCAGGACTTTTATCTCTTTTTTCCCATCACTTAGCATAGCACGAAAGACAAAGAAACACCGCAAACACTTCAAAATAAATAACCCAGGAGAGCCAATGAAAGCTCTTTTCTCAGGTAGGTGTTAGGTAAAATAAAAATAAGTGTTATCAGTATAAGTTCTTGACTGCTGGTAGAGGTGGGAATGTCACATCCAGTGAAAGTGTTGTCTATTTAAAATAGAACAGGGACATGCCATGCTTGGATTTCAATGGTGAAGTCCAAGAAAAGTGCCCAGAATCCTAAGAGGAAAAAAAAACCTAGAAGCCTCATGGTACTTTCACTCTTTGTTTTTCTTCCCAGACTACTGTCTCCCAAGGGTCCCCAGGCCCTGCACCCGGAGTAACTCTCCCACCACTTGTACTCTGCGTCCTGGTTCTTCCCCTCCTCTTGGCCTAAGTTTCACCACCGCTTTGTTTGCCAGTTCTCTTTCTTCCTACACATTCATCTCCCCTTTCAGTGTATGGTTTCAGAACCTTTAAATCCAAGTCAGACCTCTACTTTATTCCATCAAGCCCCCTCTTCACTGACAAATTCTTGAAATGCCATTTCTGGATCCTCCACTACCTCCTCATTAACTCCTACCTCCAAACTCATCTTCTAATCTCAGGGCTCTGTCCCCACCATCCATCTTTTGGGTGTATCTCTTAGTCACCTTAATCATGAATATGAATAAAAAGCTTCAGGAACCACTCAAACCCACAAATATCTGTTACGGCCATCTGAGCTAAACGGAAGTGTTTACTCCAAAGAAAGCTAACAGCAGAGCAAGTATCTTCAAACCACCCCCTCCAAGAGGATCCTCCCTCTTCCAGTTATGATGGTCAGTGAAATATCAGAGGCAGGTCCTAAAATAGAGAAGCCTGATCAGCCACCTCTTGTAACCAGATTGGTACACTCTCCCAGACCCCTAGTAACTTCTGTAAATTCTCTCTGTTCTTTCTTGCCTTGGTTTCTAGTTCTAGCTTTGTTTATATGGGTTACTTCATTGTTACTTCTAGGTGAGCCAAATATCATTGCTACTTATACTATCTCTAAATTCTAATCCACCCCCCACATCAGGCCCCTCATCACCATTCCTTCAGAATCAAATTATATTCAAATGCCTGTACTTCCTTCTAAATCCCATATGCATGCTAACGCCATTTTTCTAGTTCTTTCAGCTGTGCCCTTTTCTAGAAAATGCATAGGCTCTGGTGACACATAATCTGAAACCTGGGTATTGCCTCTTACAAACCATGGGTATTTCTCTGCCTTAGGTTCCTCATCTATAAGATAAGAATAATGATGTACTTTTAAATTTTTTAAATTAGTATACATTTGTGATACATAATAATATATTTCTCCTGGGGACTTGGTATATGTACATATCATATCTTAGTCCCATTTTACTCTCCCTTTCCATTCCCCTTCTCTCTGTCACTCTCCCTTTCTCTCTCCCCTCTTCTTCCTCCCACTCTTTCTCTCTTTCTCTCTGTCATATACAGGTTTAATAGATATGAATGACATCATAGGTTCTGATATATAGATTAATTATCTAATAAATAATAGCTTTTATAGTTCTATAAAATTTCAGTAACTCTATTGCCCCATATGAATGACATTGTTTTGCCATAGTATTTTTACAAACCCTGGTTCCCATTTTACAAATGCTATCTTACCTATATTTTAAAATCTACTTCAAATAACTTTTCCTTGAAGATATATTTTTCCTATGGACTTAAAGATAGTCTTAGAGTTATTTGCTTACACTTGTCAGGATTCTTACCATGTGCCCAGTACCCCAGAAACATAATAAACTATTAAGGAAAGATCTTGTCCCAGAGGCACAATTTCCTGTAAAAAAGGATGCGGTCTGGGCTAGCATGTCTGAGACCCAAAAATCATGTCTTCTTCAGCATTGCGTTCTGACCAAGTATTCCTGAAGAAACCTGCGTTTGCTACATTTTTTATTACATTTGGGTAATGTGTCATTTTTAATTTTATGAAATTTTTTTAAAAGTAAGTCCTTTCAACATATAATATGTTGCTAACCTTTGTTCTACTTTTTTCCATAAAATAAAAAAATGATTTAATTACATTCGTGTCCCTATGCCAATGATTTAATAATTTACATTACATTTCTGACCTAATACTGTCTAGCAAAGGAAAGTTGTTAGCCATTACAGAAGAGAGCATAAAAGACAGGACCACAACACCTCTGTTCTCTTTAGAAACTTAGAAGCAGGAAACAGAAGTCAGACATTTGTGTATTTACTTGTCTACACAAATGTCATATTTTGCTTTGTAAAACATGCTTACTTATATATAAACAATATATCATATAAATCATCCATTTAAAGTGTAAGAAACCCAGAATCTTTAGCAGTCACTAACATTCCCTCTTGTCTCTTCATTCTCTCCCTAGACACCAAAATTCTCAACATGTAGGTCTTTCTTGGATATTTCATTGAAGTGGAATCATTCCATATATGGCCTTCTGTGACTGGGTTCTTTCACTGAACACAATGTTTTAAAGACTCACCCATGCTGTAAAATGTACTCTATTACCTTTCATTGCCTAATAATATTCCATGTTAAGATGTATCACATTTTGTCTACCTAGTAATCAGTTAATGGATATCTGACCTCTTTCTTCCTTGGAGTAGTATATGAATAACACTGCTATGAATTTTCATGTCTATATTTTCTTGTAGGCTTATGTTTTCATTTCTTATAGGCATATATCTAGGAGTCTAGGTAAATAATAACTGATGTACATTTCCTGAGTCATATGACAGTTTTATGTCTAACATTTTAAAGAACTGCCAAATGTTTTCCAAAATGGCTACACTGTTTTACACTCCAACCAAAAATGTATGGAGACCCCAACTTCTCCACAGTCCGATCAATACATTTTATCATTTGACTTTTTTCTTGTAGCTGTCCTATTAAGTGTTAATTGGTATCACATTATAATTTGCATTTCCATTTTCCTAAGAGGTAGTATTATCTCTTTTCATATACTTATTGGCCACTTATGTATATCCTTTGGAGACATTCAGTCTATTCAGAACCTTGCCCTTGTCTATTCAGATCCTTTCCCATGACTATTCAGTTTTTACAAATACCTTCTTATATTTCGTGGGTTTTCATTTTGTTAGTATCCATTGATGCACAGAACCTATAATATTGATGAATACCATTATACCTGTCTCCCTGGTGTTTCTTATGCTTTTAATGTCATACCAAAAAAGTTTCGTACCACTCAAAGTTAGAAAGATTTCTTTCTAAGCTTCCTCTTAAGAGTTTATAATTTTTGCTTTTATATCTGGGGGTATGATCCATTTTGAGTTGATTTTTTGTGTGTTGTAAAAGACCACCTTTCTTCTTTTGTATATGGCTAGCCAGTTGTTCCATTACCATTTTTTCATGTCGCCATTGAATTATCTTTGCTTAATTTATAGACACAATTCAATTCCAGTGATTTACATCTCACCCTATGCCAGTATAATACTGTCTTGGTCATTGTAGCTTTGCAGTAAACTTTGAAATTGGAAAATGTGTGTCTTCCAACTTTGTTCATTTTTCAGAATTGTTTTGACTACTCTCGGTCACTTGCAATGTCGTATGAATATTAGGCTAACTTAATCTCTGAAGAAAAGCTTGTTGGGATTTTGATATAAATTCTGTTTCATCAGTAGATTATGCAGAAGATAATGCCATTGTTATAATATTAAATCTTACAGTTAATGAGCATAGAGTGTCATTCCATTTATTTAGATCTGATTTAATTTATTTCATCCATGATTCTTGGGTTTAGAGGTATAAGTTTTATGCCATTTTTTCAGTGCTGAATTTTGAAAGCAGGTTCTTATGCATACTAAGCACATGCCCTACCACTGAGCCACACCTACAGCCCATTTTTTAAATTTATTCCCAAGTGTTTTTAGTTTCTTTTACTATGGTAAATGGAATTGCTTTCTTATTTCCATTTTTGATTCTTCATTGCCAGCATATAGACATTTTTCTTGTATTCTGAATTGATCTTTTCGTATTTTGTATATTGTAACAGATTTTTTGTATTTTCTTGTATTCTGAAATTTGCTCAATTCATTTTTTAACTCTGGTATTTTTTATTTTTTAGTTAATTCTTTAGGGTTTCTAAAATATAAAATTGTATCATCTACAAATAGAAATAGTTTTATTTCCCCTCTAATTTGATTGCTATTTGTTTTTTGTTGTTGTTATTGTTTGTTTTGTTTTATTGCCGAGTTGGCCTGGCCAGAATCTCTAGTACAAAGCTGAACAGAAGTGGAAAATCAGAAATCATTCTAATTGTAGATTTAACTCTGAGTACACCACTGGAAGTTCTTTTTTTTTATTCCTAGTGTTGTATGATTTTTATCATGAAAGAATATTGGATTATTTCATTTTTTAAAATTTATTAGGATGACCATGTGGGTTTTGCCCTTGATTCCACCGATTAATTTTTGGAAAGCTACTCTTGTTTTTCTGGGATAAATCTCACTTAATCATAGTTTATAATCCTTTATATGTGTTATGGATTCAAACTGCTGGCAATTCATTGGGGAGTTTATCTATACTCCTATAAAATACTGGTCTGTAGTTTCCTTTTGAAGTCCTTTATCTGGTTTGGGTATCAGTAGTGTTGGCCTCAAAAGCATTTGATAGGAAATGTTCCTTGCTCTTCTATTGTTTGGAAGATTTTGTGAAAAATTGTCTTCAAATATTCGTTGATGTTTTATTTTACAACTTTGTCTATTTTTATCCTTTGAAAAAATGCGACACTCCTGGTGTGGCCAATCGGAGAACACAAATGTCCACTCTTATGACCCTGAGATTAATCTGTGTGATCTGTGATCCAACAGCAGTAGAGTAAAATTTTGAAGGCTGAGGATATGGCTCCAAGGCACAAGCGCCTGTCTGTCAAGTGCAAGGTCCTGAGTTCGATTCCCGGTACAAAACAACAGCAACAAAAAAATGAGCTACTCACAGGAAAGACAAAGAAGTTTCCTTAATTCGTCCTTAAAAGTTTCCCAAGTTAAAATCACAGTAATAACAAAAGCGGAGGAAGCCGTACCTCCGCAGAAACCGACGCTGCTTTGCCCCTCGCTCTCTGCAGCCCCGCGACCCTTCGAGACGTCAGGCGGGACAGCGGCCAGGTGAGCGCGAGGGTGGGAGGCGACGCCGGAGGACAGTGGCACCGCCGGCCGCCGTCAGAAGCTGGGGAGCGCGGGGGCTGGGCCCGGAGGGTCCGGGGCGGGGCGGAGGAGGGAGAGGGAAACAGAGCCGCGTCCCTGGAGCCCGGGCGCAGCACCGCCCCTTGCTATAAATTTGGCGCTGCCTCCCCTCGGCTGATTCGGGCTCCGGGCAGCGGGGACCGAGGCGGCCGCGAGCCACAGAGCACCTGGGCGGGCTCGCCGCTCCCGCTCCGCCTGGCCGGCGGCGGCCCATGGGGAGCGGCCGGGGTCTGGACAGCCGGGGCGCACGGCCGGAGCTCGGGGCGGCGCGCGGCCGACGTGGGCGCAGCACCTCGGGAGCGGTGAGTTGCGGCGGTCGCTCTGTCCTGGCGGGAACCTCGGGGGCTGGAAGGGCAAGTTTCATGTGTTGGTGTCTTAACCGTGGGTGCCTTGCTGGAGGCTCCGGGGACCCAGGAGGGCGACCACATTTCCTGCTAGGGTGCACTCTGGAGCTGGCAGAAGTTCCCCAAATAGGGGGCTTATTAGCTTCGTGCTCCAAATATTTCCTTCTGTTTTCACCAAACTCTTGCGCATACAATGTAGTAATCCATACAAATGGGAGGTAACCAGCAAACTTTCCTCTGGGGCTTTGAGATAACTCTTGGTCTTTAACCGTGAGCCCAGTGGGAGCCTGCGTGACCCCGCAGGCGGTCTATGGGAAAGTTTACTGCTTTGGAGTGAAGGTTAAGGTAGTCTCTACTTCTCCCTTTGATGCCCAGGAGATAGCCTATCTCCTGTCTTCTCCGCTCCCTCTCCCTGCAAACTCTGCCCCTGAGTCCTTGCTTGGGACATAGTCCTCAACTGGGACAACTCTCCCATCCTACTGGGAGGCGTTCCTCCGTCCCCTCTGAATCATGGTGGGGGGCTTCCCCACTCCCCGATCCCCACAACCTTGGGCTGTGCATGAGTAGCGGAGGCAGGATTTTAAGCCAAGGTCCCTTGCCCTCCACTCCCCTTTTCTGTCTGGCACCTCATGTTCAAGTTTTCTCAAATACCCACCTCAGTGCTTCCACAGGGTCAGCCTGCTGTGTTGTTCTCAGAGGCTCTCAGGGAATCTTCCCAGAGGCAGTCCTGCCTATTGTCCTTCTGCCGGTTTAGTGCCCCAGGCAGACCTGCCTCTGTACCATTGTTTGCTAATGGCCTCGCTGAGTATCAAAAGCCCATTACCAACCTTTACAGACCTTTCTTACAGAAGTCTGGGTGTTTACTTTTCCCTGTGGTCACATTTAGAGCTTGGCACATGTATTTCCTGTGTTATTCCAGGAAGAGAAAGTAACAGTGAGGGAAGGAGAGGATTATACCCCACACCCTGCTCCTCTGTTTTGTAACGGCTGGGCAACCCTAACCCTCTGGAAGATGCTCCATACCCAACATGATCCTCTTGGCATTTACCACCCAAGGGGCATAGGACCAAGGGAATAAACTTTAGAATCTTCTCTGGAAAAGAAACCTGTAGGGGCTTGGGAGTGTGGCTCAGTGGAAGAGTGATAGCCTAGCACACGTGAGGCTCAGGATCAATGTTTTCCTGTCTATAAAAACCCCATGCTGATCATTTCTTCCTAGGCTGCAATGGACTCAGTGATACCATGAGATCCCGTTCTTCCTGTCCGCCATCCTTCCTAGAAGCAGTATGGGGCAGGGAAAAAAAGGGAGATGGAAAGGAGACTCCCACTTAACCAGCTATGTAATGTTAGTAGTGTTTTTTTAATAACTCTGAAGATCTCCCTCCCTAAGGTTTCCTCCAGTGATATATAAAAAAAATCCTCAGTTCCTTTTGTTTCTTGATTATTGGTGAAAGAATAAAATTCTAAAATAATTACTGTATTATTCCATGTTTTGAAGTCTTCAAATCTGTATAGCCCCACGCTAAATTATCTGCTCTAATAAAAACATTAAGTTTTTTAGGGATGGTGTCAAATGCCATTCCCCAAATCATGGTTAGTTGTTCCTAGAATGTGGCTTATGGTTCAGGAATTGGTCTCAGGTCACTAGATTTGAACATTTGCTAAAGTTTCGTGATTATTTGTTTCAAGTCTGTTATCTACCACCACACACCCTTTTTCTCTGACATCCTTGTTCTTTGTTCCCATTATGAGGGCTTAAATTTTGGTTCTGTTCTTCTTTGATCCTAAATTGAATCAACTGCCCCAACTTAGAAGAACATGGGTTTTCTTCCACTGGCTCCTCTGGTGCCAATGGGAGACTTGACATCCCTGAGATTTACAAAATGTCTCTGCATTGCCGTTGCTGGGGAAAGATTTACTGTACCACAGCACCTGGAGCTAATGTCTTCCCTCCTTCTGTTTTGCCATGGGTCAGTATTCAAAGAGAGACAAATCTGGAGATGGTGCTGATTTCTCACTTTTGTCTTCTTTCAAGTTTGGTGTCAGAATTGTATATAATTTATTTTGGTTTTGTTGTTATTGTACTTACTTACTACTGTTGTTGTGCTATGATTAATTAATAGCAATGACTAATTTAGCCCTGTGCTAGAAAGAAAATAAGGAAAGAAAAATTTTATCTCCTACTTACCCAAAGCTCAGGTAAAACATGGGGCTAAAAAGAAATTTGAAACTCATAGTTTAAATGCATGATGCATGTCTCCTCTGTACTTTCACAGTGCCTTTTCAAGCAGAAACTGAGAGTTGTATTTTGCTTTCAAATCTGTTATAGAGACCAAGATAAGAGTCCTGTCCCATTTACATGTTTTGGCTGCCTAATGTTAACATTTGCCCTTTAGCCCACGCTTATGCATTTACCTGGTACTTTGCCGGATCAGTCTTTATTAGGGAATAGCCAAGTGGCTCCAATAGGCTAGCAAATTAGGGATTTGTTTAGAAGTTTCAATCCAAGTGTTGTAAAGATTATAAAGCTATTTTGATGGCACACTCTGACAATAAATAAATTTGGGCCTAGAACAACATGTGTGATGAAGTATCCAAGTCCAAGTTAGGAATATTTTTCTTCTATTCTGATAACTGTAAGTTATCAACATTCATTCAGTCAACATATTTATACAGGTATCTTTTTTTTTTTTTTTTTTTGGTACTGGGGATCAAACTCACGACCTTGTGCTCACCAGGCAAGTGCTTGAGCCACTGTATATGGATATCTTTCATATTGATACAAGCAGTGTACACAAATATATGGAGATAAAAATCCCTGTGGTAACCCTATATTTAATCACTTGAAGAACTCCCAAATTGTCTCCCAAAGTGGCTACATCATTTCACATTACTAACTTCAATGTGTGTTCCAGTTTCTTCATATTTTACCAACATCTAGTATTATTTTACTTTTTGATTGTAGGTGTGAAGTGGTATCTCATTGTGGTTTTAACTTTTAATCTGCTCTGAACTAACAAAGTTAAGCATCCTTTCATGTGCCTGTTGCCCATTTATGTATCTCTAGGGAAATGTTTATTTAGATCCTTTCTCCATTTTTAAACTGTGCTATTTGTCCTTTCCTTTTGAAGTGTAAGGGTTCTGGGGAATGAAGTGTAATGTTTGCTGGGGATGATTCCTTTTAAGATATCTGATTTACAAATATTTCCTCCTTTCCATTTCTGTTTATATGAATTTTGTTTCATTTCTTTCAGCAATGTTTTATAGGTTTTAGAATATAAATTTGTGCTTTGTTAAATTTATTGCCACTTTATTATTTTGACATTATTGTGAATGGAATTTTTTATCATTAATTAAGTTTATTGGTATAGTTTAGATATACACAATGATCACATTCATCATATAGAATTTGTATTTGTACAAGATGTAATTTTATTTAGTCAACAGGACAAGTCAACTTTTATACACATCATCAGTGGAATGTTCTGTTATTTTTCTTCAAAGTAGTTCTAATGGTTCTCTTTAAAATTACCTGAAGTCATAGGGTTACATGATTTGTTTCATTTCACATAGGTGCATATTAAAACAATATACAAAATATGATAAACATTTTGTTCAATTTCTAGTCTAAATTGACTCTATATTTTCCATATTGTTCATGATATGAATTTTAGCTTCTAAAAATCAACTTTTTAATAACTTATTGTATAAAGCCACTTTAAATCAAGGAGTATATATAGAGGCTTAAAGTAATATGCAACTAATTTTGCAGTGACTACTAAAACTCTAAAATACAATGTTTCAAAAAATCTAAAGAGCTAAATATATGCTGGATGTTTCATTTGTTAGTGGTTATTTTAATGTCAAATTTGACAATTGGAAATAAAACAAAGTGTATATTTGGGACAGTCAAGCAGTATAAAGTGAATATTGCTACTATCTGTTGGTTTTACTAGCATTAAAGGCTTGCTGATATTGATATTTTTCTCTTCACAGCAGATGTTCACAAGAAAAGTATCCCTTTGATATGAAAACTAAAATATGCAGCATCTCAAAATATTTCACTAACAAAAATTTCACTGTGTAGTGTAAATGCTGTGTAACTGCTATATTTTACATTATTCTTATAGATCAATCTTAAAGATTTTACTTTTGTCAAATTCTTCAAAGTATGCATCATCTAAATGTCATTAATAGAAATTAATATCTAGAATCTGTTAGTTACTGTTAGTTTCCTTCAATATCCAAGAGCATTGTTTGTTTGTTGATTGGTTTGTTTGTGACAGGGTCTTACTGTGTTGTTCAGACTGACCTGGAACTCACTATGTAGCCCAGGTTGGCCTTGAACTACCAGTGATCCTCCTGCCTCAGCCTCTTGAGTGCTGAGATTACAGGTGTGTATCACCATGCTCAGCTCCAACAGTATATTTTTACTGTATGGCTAGTGTCACTCTTAGTTACCTTTCTAACATCTAAAAGTTTAAAAATTGGCAAGCAATGACTAAACTTTATTTTTTCATAATTATAATATGTCCTATTTCAAGTTCAGTTCTAGATGTGCTTAAAAGTTTAAATTATAGAATAATTTTTCGGTTTGTGTCAAATATTATGTGGTTTATTATTTGTTTTATACACATACGGGCTATCTTGTACTTCACCAAATGGTGTTAAAATCTTACATAGATCAATAAATTTAAGTACTGTGGTTAACTACAGAGTAAGAATATTGGAAAACACACATACAGCTGTGTGTTCCTAAAGAGAATTTAAGATTGCTAATCTGCTCTCCAATTCTTTAGATATTTTCTCATTTTATATTAATCAAAGCTTCTCTTACCTACTTTGGAAAATGAAGAAATACATCTATGAAATGTTCCAACAGCAGTAGCATATTCTGGCAGACAGAATACCACAGATCTGAGTGACATTAGGTCCTGAGAACACGTCAAAGCACAAAAATGGTCTTTGCCCTGGAGAGCAGTTGGTCAAGCTAAGAACACATTTAGAAAGGGAAGTCATTTACAAATGTCCCTCTTTCTACCCTGGCGTTGAGTCCCAGTGGCACGTCTAATACATGTACACTGTTTGGTTCGAGTCACTTCTGTAATATCTACCACTGCTTTCCCTCCTCAAACGAATAGAATTCCCTTGACAGGACGTCCCACATCGAGTGCAGCCTCCATTCCACCACTAAACACTTTACAAAGGTTAATTCCATGTTCATTTGTTGGCTGGTTGTTTTCAGCTAAAACTACATAGGTAAATGTTAAATGTGTTTTCAGATCTCTACATATTAGAAGAAAAATGTTAGAAACTAGTTTTCTAATTTTGTCTGAGTATGTTATCCCATCACACATAACAAAATGACTTAAAGTTGATGCTTTGGTCTTACAATTTAGGGAATTAGACAATGATACCATTTACCAATCTAAAGCAGCAATGGCAAGGAGAAAGCAAAGAAGAAGAAAAGAAAATGGCAAAGAATAAAAAGTTGAAATATCAAATCAGTGATAAGGTGTTGAGAGGCAAATAAGGCAGGAATATTAGAATCATGTGGGACGTGTACCAACTCTCCACAAAAATTTTAATAATTATGTATTGCAAACATGTACTAATAAAATAAATTATATATATATATATATATATATATATATATATATATATATATAATATCACCTTATTTTCTATCTCTGTCTCCATTTCCCCACTGAGAAACATCATAGTATGAATTAGGAGCAAGCATTCACAATTATCTCAGGTGTGACAGTCTACACACCAGCCTTTCTGTTTGTGACCTGAAAGTTTATTTGAAATACAGAATCTCATGCCCCATCCACATCCACTGACTAAGAATCTACATTTTAGTAAAGGTCCTTGTTGATTCCAACATATGTTAAAGTTACAGAAGTAAAGTATACAATAAATGGCTTGCATAAAATGATTACCCAGAGGTCATTTTCTTGACCCTTTAATAAAGCTAATGTTTACTGAGCATATATCCTATGACAAACACAATGTTCAGCTTTAAATGTCTTTTATTTAATCCTCACAACAACCCAGTGAGATAGCCATTACTTTATCCTCATCTTATAGGTTGAATTCTGAGTAGTGAGAGAATAGCTTATCCAAATAGGGCCACTGATCATGTCAAGACTTAAACCAGAAATTCCAAACTCAAAGCCAATCACAGAGTTTATACTTGGATGCCTATTTTTTAATACAAACTAATTATTTGAGAATTTATTTAAAGTTGTCATTTGAAATCAAGCCCTCTTCATCTCACAGAAAAGAAAACGTGATCTATTCCATTTTAGGCATGCTTTTTCCATAAAGTATAATAATGAAGAATTCTAGAAATTCTTGTTTTAGTTGGTAAGAAATATTGACATGATGACAGCTCATCCAAGCCCATCAAAATGGATACACTTCATAAGTCTGTAGAGCTTTGTATGTCAATTGTACCTCAACCAAGTTTTATGAAAACGGTTGTAGCTGGCATAGTGATGTGAGCCTGTAGTTTCAACTACTTAGGAGTTTGAAACAGTAGGCTTATTTGCATCTAGGAGTTCAAACCCAGCTTAAGCAACATAATGAGGCTGTTCCAAAAAAAAAAAAAAACAGATTATGTACTTTTAGGAGTTAATTCTTTTATATTTCTATTTTCCCATTCTTTACCTAAAATTTACTGTTTACCTTTTAGTGTTCTAATAATGTAAATTTGTCTCTTAAGTAAGTCATTTAATTTTTTTCAGCATTCGAATTCAAAGTGCACATAACTTTTTAAGATTTTAATATAAATGCTTGTCTAAGACAAGCATGAT
Organism: Cuniculus paca; assembly: GCA_004365215.1. Lineage (NCBI taxonomy): Eukaryota > Metazoa > Chordata > Mammalia > Rodentia > Cuniculidae > Cuniculus > Cuniculus paca. The sequence continues at coordinate 27,802 of RJWT010000142.1, forward strand.
TTTAAAACTGTAGTCAGATACAGATACTAAGCAGTCAGTTCCCAGAGAAATGGTCATATGTATATTTTAAACCAGTGACTCCCCAAATGATTTACTTCCTGAAGTATTTCTCCCAGTGCATGTAGATTCTCTGACAGCTCTCAGAAGTATCTGACACAATATGAGGTCTCTTATTTTGACGGTACCTCGTTTGTGTTGGTGGAAAGCATATTAAAACATTAATAGCAGATTTATTAAGTAAATCAGTGCACTGAATGGAGTATTGTATAGTCATCAACTGAATAAGAGATTTATATGTACTGATATAGTAAGTTCCCCTAGCCATACTATTAAGTAAAATTAATACATTAAAGATAGAAAAGAGTTAAATAATGTAACATATACAAAGAAATAGCATGAGTATTTACATGCATGTGTATACATTTTTTAAAGTTGTAGAAGGATAGACCAGAAACTATTTACTTGTAAGTATCCTAGTTAATGAATGCAGAGACAGAGATGACAAGGAAATAGATGATTTCTTTTATTTTATATTCTTCTGTAACTCAAAATTTATGCTACATGCAGGTATTACTTCCATGAAAAAGGAAAAAAAGATCTTTACAATAGTATTTTTTTAAGTTATGGCCCTATAACACTTGTGTAAACTTTATTTTAAAATATTATTTATCAAGGTTTAACTTAAATTTATAAGTAAAAATGGAATCCATTACCATTTACTTTACTTAGTAGCCATCCCTACAAAAAGCATCATTGAATAAGACTGAGGAGACTATAAGCAGGAAAAGGGTGAGATCCTACAGCAGCCTCTTAGTGCAACCTGACTCTAGAGAAGGAAAATAGGTTCTTGATGTGGAACAGATGGCTTCATTTCCTTCCAAAACATTCTTAATATGCAATGTTAATGCCCACTGTGTAAGTTAAAAAATCTGACCTTATCTGTGAACCACATTAATCTCTCTTTTTCTTTTCAGATTTGGTGTGTGATAGTTTGGTCTAAAATGGCTGGGTTTTTATCCTAATAAGTTACTGAAGCCATCCCAGAAAGTGATCACCAGGTAAGTGTCTTACACCTACAGCATTGTATCTGTCGGTAGTTTTCCCTAAATAAGTCAACAGTGGAAGTAGCACAGTAAGCCACTCATGTCTTTGTTCTATGAAAGAGAGAGGAAAGAGAAAAGAATGTAATCTCAATCTCACTCTCTTCCCTCTAATACGTGGGTTAAAAATGTACTCATTTATGGTATAAATGTAAACGGTGTAAGAATTGCCAGAATATTTCTATTTGTGTAGTGGATATAAACCATTAAAGAAATCTACAACCTCTTGGAACAGACCCATTGTAGCCATAGGAGATTGCTTAAGCAATACTCCCTTTTCTAGGTAGGATTAGCAGGAAATAATTGTGCTTTCTCCTCTATCATCTGGGGTCGGGGGTACCTATGCTCTGGGACTCCCAGTACTCACTTGCACAATTCTCAAGACTATCAACCTAAAACATTGATATATCTCTGAGTCTCATCCCCACAGATTTCTCCCTTACTCCAATAAGAAGATAGAGGGGAAAGATTACATGAAATTGGAGGTAGAGGTGGTCTGGCCCCCTGATAGGCATTAGTGGTAGAGAGTCACATGGTGGGACATTAATCTTTCAGAACCTGACGTGGAGCAGCAGGATCAGCTGTAACTACTTTGTCTGACCACCCCCATCTGATGAGCCTATCTGATATTTTTTATAAAAGTAATCCTTGATTTACTCAACTAGAAGGGAAAAAAAAGACTCAGCTCAAAAAAATAAGCCCCAAGCCTCAGCTTCCCAGAGAAAAGTAAAAAATAGCTCATACCATTCTAAAGATATTGTAATTCTGTTTTATCACAGTAGAGGTTAGGTAGGTGTTGGGCTAGGAGACAGATAGAAGTGACTTTATTCTTTGCTAGATTGGTAGTATGAAACACCTACAAGGCACTCAGTGGTAGTGGTGTTAGGAAACTATTTAGAACTGCCTTAATCTTAAAGATAAAAATAGTAACATTCTACAGTGTTCTGTCATTAGATATCTTTAGGGTTTGGTTTGGGTTGGTTTGAGGATGTGTGCATGTGCGTGTGAGTGTGTGCTGGATTTTCAGTGTGTATTACTTTTATTGTTTCTTCTGTTTTTAAAATATGCATAAATTTGGGAGTTTGCATGTTTTCAGCAACAATTCATTTCTGGAAATAGCGCAATAATATGCATATCCTAGATAAGGAGACAGACAGATAAGATGCATCCCAAGAGTACTAACGAAGAGTTCTTTCTGCATAATATTGCATCAGCCCTACAGTGACAGAATCAACAGTTAGTTCCAGAGCATCCTTGCTGGAAGAGAAGCTTGGACCCGTCTCCTTTCTCCTATATTTCCAAAGCCTTCATTTCCTAACATTCACACATTTGTGGCAAAACTTCCAAAATACCTAAGATGTTCTGTTTAAGAATAACAAAACACTTATTTACTCTTTCAGTTTCTCATACTAGGGAGACAATGCTATGTTTATACATGTGAATCTGATTTATTTCACTTAAGAGTATTGTCTCAAGTTGCATCCATTTACCTAGAAATGTCTCAAGCTTATCCTTCTTTATGGCAGAGTAGTACTCCATTGTGTAAAAAAACTACATCTTCTTTTTCCATTCCTCAGTTGATGGACATTTGTGTTGTTTCCGAGATTTAGCTATTACAAACTATGATGCTATAAACATAGGTGCATATATATTGCCATGGTATGATGTTTATTGTTCAAAAGGAAAGAATAACTAGGTTAGGGGAAGAGGGGAAGGAAGCAAGGGAAAAGGAAAAAAATTAAAAATGGACAAAATGGAAACAAAGCTTTGTAAATAGGGAGAGAAAAAGGAGTTGAAGGGAGGAGAGGGGATTGGGGAAAAATAGAATAATGAAAATATATCATGTATGGGTACTAATTCCCTGTGATGAATATGATCATTATGTATATCTAAAATGTACCAATAAACTTAATTTAAAAAAAAGAAAACACAGAACACCGAAGAAAACATACTTTAAAACTTTAAACATTTTCAAGCCTTTAAGTTTCAAATGAACAGTAAAACAAACCTCATCCTAGGAAGCTATTTTTTGCTCATTAAGGAACCAATTCTACCACTAACCAGCAGTTTTGTTCTTGGTTTCCTGTAAAATAATCTCTCCAAGGTCCCACCCCAAACTCTGGGATATATGTAAATATAAACTGTTTGTGGAAGGACCTTCTGAACTCTGTAATATCCCTTTAAAATTTTTACCAACTTACAACTACAGAACTCTGATCTCTTATTGATTTTAACTAGCCCTGGACAAACAGTTTCAAAGCTTGTTTTATAGGTCCAAAGAATATTTAGAGATCTACCTACTTCAAAGGTGGGAAGTCTGATTAGGACATTTTAAAAATTAGAAAATATTTAATGGTTTAAAATCTATAGACCTATGTCATCCAGTATTATGGTCATTTGCCATATGTGCCTGTTTCGATTTAAATATAAACTGGTTTCAGTGAAATAAAATTAAACATTTAGCTCTTCAGTTGTAGTAGCCACAGCTCAAGTGTGCAGTAGACACATAACCAGTGGACAGTGCAGATACAGAACATTTGTATCCTCATCAAAATTTGTATTAGACAGAATATTGTAAACAAATTTATCAATAATGCAGTGGCATTTCATTGCTTCTTGGTAAGACGATTTTATACTCTTTAACTTACTTGAAAAATTTTAAATATTTTGGGGCCAGGGATTTAGCTCAGTGGCCTAAGCACTTGCCTGACAAGTGTGACATGATGAGTTCCATCCCTGGTGCCTCAAAAAAAATTTTTTTTTAATATTTTTAAAATTCCAATTTTCTCAGTGTCACATTATTAGGGCTATATTTCTCAGTGGCCTCTCTCTTTTTCTTATTTGTTAGACTATTAAAACATATGGCTGGGTATGTAGTTCAGTGGTAGAGCACATTGTCAGCATGTGGGAGGCCCTGGGATCAACAACTACACACAGTCTACACATGGGGCTACGTATTCTATGTACTATTCTAAAGTGAGAGATTCTTGATTTCTTAAAAATTGAGAAAAGAGGTAACTACAGTTATATTGAGCTAAATATTAAAATATTTGATTGTTAATGTATTTACCAATGTTCTTGACATCTCCAAGTAAGCAAAACTTCTGTAAGGTTTTAGTTTTGCTAAAATGATAAATGTGACTTAAAACTGGTGTATGCTTTTAAGCAATTTTGAAAGCCAAACAAAATAAGTACTAGAACATTTTTTATAGAAATGTTCATGATATTACAAGTTTCTGATTTGATTTATTTTATATATATTTATATATTATATAAATATAAAAATATATGGATATTTATATATTTGTATGTAATACATAACATATACTATATATACAGCAGCTTTTTTCACTTTTAATTAATATAAATGTCCCTGTTATAATATATTCAACTCATTAGTCATCATTTTTCCAATGATATGATCCTATTTATGAAACATCAGTCTTGATTACTTCACAGTCACTTTTACTTAGCAATTCAGTTGCATTTGTTTCTTGGACTGATGATTAAACAGGCAAAAACTTATAAACAAATTTGTCTTTGAGTTATTGAAGCATACGATTTTACAAAGTTACAAGGATAGTTGTGAGAAATGGATGTAAATATCCAGCCAATATTCCTCTTACACATTTAATACCATTTTTATATGAAAACATAAATAGCAAAAGTTTGGACCCAATTTATAATTTTTAAATATCAGTCCCAGAATCTCACCAATGGAAAAGAAAGGAGAACAACAGCATTTGCAGTTACTTTAAATAAACAAAAATGAAATCTTTTTTTTTAATGCTAAACAGTTTCACTCTAAATTACCATTTATACAGTTTAACTGAAATAACATTATAGTTTTGCTAAAATAATATGTTCTTTTACTAAAATAATATGGCCAAATATGCTTAACACATAGCTGATGATCCAAGAGATAACCACTTCAAGTTAGATTACTATTTATATTTTTGACAATTAAAAGAGCTCAGAGAATTACTGTCTAAATTTAGAAGCTGTTTTGCTGGAAGGAAAAACTTTCAACTAGCACCAGCAGTATTGTCATCCTCTCTCTTCAACTTATGAGTTGCTCCTGTTAAGAAGACTTAGAAGGCACATAGGAGTAATTTTTTAAATTCCAGAAAGGTCTAGAGTATCTCAGAAAAGTAATATTGCAATGCAGATCCAGTAGAAGATAATCAGTTATGTGAATAGGCCTTTGATACCTTTCCAGAATTTAAACAAATACTTGACTTGCTCAAAGAGCCTCGGGACAATAGGAACGTAATACTGTGAGCCCAAAGTCCAGCTAGAAGCAGGGTACTCCCTTGTCTCATCCAGGGAAAGTCAAATACTTCTGCCCACAGGATGGGCACCATAAAGAAACAGACAAAATCGAGCAGAGGGTAATTGCTGTCATCAACCAAGGGTGTGTATCTTGACTTCTCAGGTTTGCTACCAATCAAAAGGAAAAACAACATGGACTTTTCAGGACTTCTTTCACCCTTCAGCAGAGTCAGTGTATGGAGCAGGTTGGGAGATGAGGATGACACTGTTGTCTTCCTTAACAATGCAAAGCAAGAAATCTGCTTGGACTAAGTGAAAGCATATCCAGTTTGGGTCACTGATGTCAATAGTAACAGCATCTTGTGATATTTAAGATTATTATATAACCCTATTGAACCAGGTATCTTTTGTTCAACCCTCAACTATTAATGAATGTTAGACCTTATTGCACATGTAGTGTGTTTATCTATGCACGACTGAACAAAGAACACTAGAAGCAGTCTTGTGGGAAGTACTGGCCCACAACGCGTCAGCTAGCTAGGTTTGGAGCAACTGAAGTGGGATGAAGCTCCCCCTGGACACCTCCCAGAATTAAAATTTAATTAGATAGATGAATTAGATATAGATATACATATACATATATATATACACACACACACAATATATATATAGATAACTATACTACTAATCTCTGTTAGTACCTCAAAAAGAACGGTTTGTGCTTTCATTGTTTGATCATTTTTTATGCCTGTATTTTGTAATCTGAGCAACTACTTTGAAGATAACTATATGCAATATATTAACCATTGTTAATCTCCTATTATTTTGTTTTGAAATTTGTATCATCATTTTTGTTCTTTTTTTGTTTTAAATTCTTAAAAAATTTAATTAGATAAACTAGACAAACATACTATCTAAAATAAAAAGATGTACACACCAACTAACTGAAGGGAAGGCTGCACTGTTAATACAACTGGAAATGCAAATAAATTTTAGATTTTTATTTATTTTAAAGTCCTTAAAATAATATGACAAAATTAATAAACATAATTTAACACAAAGACTATCTATGAAGAGATTTGTGTAACTTATTTTAGGAAGATCCTTCAACATCTCTAACTTCCATATTTAATCAACTTTTTTCTTTTCTAGTTTTTATGGTGTCACCATCCTTCAGTCCACATTGATTCCAGAAAAAACTGGAAATTATACACACACACACACACACACACACATACATGTATACCCATCTTGAGAGAAAGTAGTTCTGGAATCTTCTTCAGTAATTCAGCCTAACAATTAAGACCCTTAAGCTAAATAGAAAAATTTCATTTCACAGGAAACTTTTATCCAATATATATAATTAGTTTTAGTTAACTTTATTAATGAAATGTTGCAAATCAATTAGGTTTGCAATAATCAAATGCTGAGGACCCAAGAGGGGCCATTTCTCTCACAAGAGGGGAAGGTGATACACAATTTAGTTGGGAAGCAAATGTAATTAGATTTGATCGGCTGAGTATTCCTATCCTGATATGGAGTCAAGCACGTACCCAAGTCTCAGTACACAGTTAATAAAAGAGGTAAAAAACACAGTGCTACTTAGAAAATGTCTTCTTGGCCCTGCTGGCCACAGCCAAAGAAAGTCTTTGAGCATAAAGATAGATGGTTTTCTTCATACTGGAATGTGTTTAAAATTTCTGTGTCAAATCTGAAAACCTTTATCAGGCACTCCGTAAACTTTTCTTGTCACTGTCCCTACCACTCCTGCTCCTACCCTTCACACACTTGTTTAACTGCCGAATCCCAATGATCTTTCAGCTTACAGCTTTTCTGACTCATGACAACAGATAACCCCAAAGTTTCTGTCCTCTGGCTCTGAAGTAGGAACATCCAAAAAACCACAACACTAAGAATGTTTCTGACTTAAAATATTAAACACAAGATATTCCCATTTAGAACTTTATTTCGCAACAGACTCTGCTGCCATTCAGTCAGTGAGTACTTTTGGACACTTCATGACAAACAGTGTCCTCAGCACTAGGCAGAAAGTTGTGAGTAAAGTAAATAAAAATCCCTGTATTCATAGGCCATACAGTCTTAGTGCATGAATAGATGAAAACAATGCAGTGAACGTAGGACATGCTGAGTGACCTGAAGTGTGCGCCTACTGTGTGGAAGTATAGGAGGGGGCACTACAGCTTTAAAAGGGTGGCTAGGGAAATCTTCCTCAATAAGAAAAGAACATTTATGAGAAGATTGCTGTAGACAGAGGGTACAGCAAATGGAAAGGCCTTGAGGTGGTACTGTTGCCACAGCAAGTGAGCCAACATCCTTGAAATCATCAAGGAAAGAGTATGCAACAAAAGTGACATAAAGCGTAGGTACGTAGGTCCTGGTAGAAGCTAAAGACATATTTAGAACAGATGCCAGAAGGGAAATTGTTGGAATCTAAAATCTAAATTGCTTTAAAACCTAAAATGCTTTTAAATATCATGAAATGTTCCCAAATTTGTAGATTTTAAAATGCAATCAGGTCCACAGCTCAGCCCTCACTGGTTGGTTCTATGGCAACAGCTCTAACTTGTAATCATTAGAAACCTGAATTTTTTATCCATTTCTTCCTGGTAGTTATTTTTGGTATACTTCAGATGCACTTTGCCTATTTACTGGTCTGTCATCCTGTGTTTCTGGGTCTGAAAAATGCAACACTGCAAGCAATAGTGAGTTGGAGCTGTACAGCGTTGCCAATAGACTATGTTTAACTCAAGCTTTTTTCTTCTGAGATACATACAGCAATATACTTCAATCCTAGGAATACCACTAAATGAAAAATAATTCCGTATACTGTCATTCCTTTTATTTTTATATTCAAGTCCAACAAGCAAATTCTAAATAAAAAGATACATTTGGAATTATATATGTGTCATTCATTTACATTTAAGTAGAAATAAAATTATTTAATGGAAAATTTCAAATCAACCAACTCTAAAAATGTACAGATAGTCTGAAGGAGAAGACATAATTCTGACTTATTTTTATTGGTGCATTTAAAATAATCCCCATGCTTTTTTTCCTGTCCTGCTATTCTTCAAGATTTTCTAATGAGGATTAGAGAAGAAGCATATTTAACAATCTGTGTTTGCAGGTTGGAAACAAGAAAATGAAGACTAATAGTTTCTTTCCAGCCAATTTGATTTTCTGCAGCTCCTCTCCTACCAGCTTAAGCAAAAATGTTAGTTACTGTTTACAATGGATAGGGCCAAAGAAAAGACAACATCTATGATGTGATGTGTCCACTGGATGACCTGCTGCCCCACATCTTCCATTAGAGATATCCCCAAGAGTAAGAAATGAGAAGTAATCAGGAGCAGAATGAAAAAAGAAATTCAGCTTCCTTCAAGGGAGAAAAACCACAGCGAGAACATTCTGTGACTAAAGAGGTCTTGAAAATAATGTGATTTCTGATGAAAAGAATGCCATTATTCTTCCTTATGCCATAAATTAACATTGTTTTGTCAAATAAGTGTATGTGAAGCTGTCCTAAACTTGAATGAATCAGTAACTAAATATTAATCTTAGGAAGCATATTAATATCAGAAACATTTACCATAAAAACCTGGTTTACCCTTGTATTTTCCAAACATACATGCCCTTACCATTAGAAACAGTTTTTTTGTGTGTGAAAAGCTATGACATTGCTAGTTCTTTGTATGTAATAACTTACTTGACTAAGTGTTCAAACATCTCTAAGCCATAAAAAGTTTGTGACTTGAACAACTTTCAAACCACCATTGTCCTGATTTGAATCCAGAATTGTTTTTTAACCTAGATCACAGCTGTACATTTGATCACTGTACAACAATGATTTTAAACCTCAAGCTTTATTATATCAAAATATTTTTTCAACAAATTGAACTAAACTGTGTTCAGAGAATCTGCTGGGAGAGCCAAAGGTAGAAAAGGAATAGGATGGCCTTTAGCAGGTCTGTGTCCCTTCGCAGAGCTTTCTGTGCCGACCTCTTGTCATATTCCCTAGAGCTGCTTGTGGCATCCCCTTTCTTCTCCCTTAATCTCACAACAGACTTCTACTTGCCTAATTTACAGAACTAAAAGGAGGCTCTGAAAATGTTAAGTTAACAGAAAGATAAGGAGTTCAATTCCAAGTTGTTGGCTGGCTGTCTATAACGAATTATAGTCCAAGAAATACTTTTCTGGTTGAATTCCAGCTCCTGGGGCTAGTTAATAGTACGACTGTGGCCATTTATTTATAACTACTCAGGAATGCCTTTCCCAGTACTGCTCATATTATTGAAAGTATATAAAAGCAGTCCTGCAAGGAACTGAAACATTTTGAGAATACACAATACATAACCTTAAACAAGTTTTCTTTTCTCGCACAAAAACATGAAAACTGATTCAAACTGACCTGAACTTCTATATGGGTGAGTGAGTGACTCTGATTTCATGAGACATGTACATACCTCTTTTGTAATGCCAGTATTTTCTAGGAAACTGCTGCATAAAGGGCAAACTCCAAAGCCTAGTCCCTCTCCTCAGAGTCAAACCTTTCCAGTTGAGTGTCAGTGTCTGGTCACTCTTCTCTTCAGTACTCATTGCAAAATACAGCTATTCTAATTTTAAATTCCAATAGTACAGAAAAATGAAATGAGTTAAACGAATACCTGCAATTTAATCAGTATTCCAACTGTAATTTAAAAAAGCTAATTAGTCACAACTTCTTTCAAATTCCTTTCCCACAGATTTTTCTCCTAAAGAAAATACTATGCAGCATTTTAGAGAAAATAAACTTCTCTAAATCAGAAGTTTAGAATAATGAAAGAGGTTGAAGTATTTTAAAAGCAAGATTATGTTTTTTTCTTTAAATTTCCTGAATTTGAACAGATTCTTAACTTCATTTATTAACTGCCCTGAAAATGATTTCTGTCTCTCTGTTCACTCCTTTTCAATGTAATAATTGTCCTTAAAGAGTCAAAAATGTAAATCATCATTCATATCAAAATAAATAAATAAATAAATAAATAAGAAGTAATCTAAATGGCATAGTCTTCTAAAAAAAAAAAACATAAAAATGTCCAATAGAGGAATGAATCATCTTTGAAACTCCCCAATTTGTGATGTTGTTTAGAGTGAAAACTTCAATAGAATAGTTCATGAGTGCTGTGTTACACACATGAACCTATCTGTGTCTTACAACACATGGACATAAGCAAGATTAACATCATTATATTATCTGACCCCTTGAAGTGTCAGATGAAGACAAGAAAGATTAGGAAAAAATAATATTAATTGGACACTTTCCGGTGTCAGGAACTATTCAATCAGTTTGTCAAGCAACAAAAAACAAATATACATACTAAGGTCTCTTATCACCTCCACTAGTTTCATAGAAAATGAGACTAAGTTGCCCACATTGCTAACTAAAGGCGGTGAAGATCAGAATTTGGGACTGACTTCAATTCCTGGCTTCCAGCCGTTTCTGTCTCAGTGGTAACCCACCAAATCCCTCAGTGCCTAAGATCTTGTTGTTACTGTTTAACTGCCATAACGGCAGCATTTTTTTCATATAAGTGAACACTACGCTAGCATTTAATTACAGGTTTATTCTGATATTGTGTGCAAGTACAAGCTACATCATTTGAATAATAGAAGAGTCAGGAACTCTGAAAGGGATGTTCCAGAGAGAGTAAAGCAGATAGTTTTCTGTCTCATTTCAGTGAGGAAAATTGCTAATTCATATGCCACCAGCCATAGGCAGAAATACAACAAGAAATAAAGAAAACTTAACTACTTTAAATAATGTGGTCTGCAGTACAAATTATGGCACTGTGTGTTCGTTTCCTTTTCCTGCCGAATTGATCATTTGGATTATATAGACAAGCGATGCAAGACATTACTAAAATTATTCTTAAATCCCAGCTAAAGGTCTTTATAAAACACTAGGCAATTTGCCTGCAAATATACAAAAAAGATATTTTAAAAGGATTGGGATGGCTTATTTTCCCCTCTGTTAAATATTAGCCTTTGAAGTGAACCCAGCTGATCTGCCAAATAACGCTTGCAAATTGTTGTGTTTTAATAAAGTGACAGACTGAGAGGGAAGCCACACTAGACCTGCCTGTGCTTCCAGAGGCGTCACAGGCCAGGAACATTATGTAATAATGCCTTTTAAAAGAGGGGAGCCTCTTATCATTACACCTTGCCTGGCAACAAATGTAGCCACTTACTCCAAATGCAGGTATAATTAGAATCTATGAAATCTAGCGTCAGAATCCAAACCCTCGGTGCAGTACTCAGTAAATGATAGCTTTTATGTCTGTGATATTTTCTACCATTTCTTTAAATATGTGAATATATGAATGTGTGATACTTTAGGAGGTCTGCTCCATATGCTGTGGGAAGATTTTTATCCTCTCTAATAAGATGCTCCTGTAAATGAAAAACCTCACTTTCAGGCTTCTGGAAGGTTCAGCACCATGGCTGATGCTGGCAGAGAGAAAACCCCAATAGACCACTCCACTGAAAATCCCTGAGTGAGCAAGGAGCACAGTGAAAACCTGGGGGACCCAATGTACAGTGCGTACCACTAGAAAGCATCATGGCTCTATTAAAATTGGACCAGGCAAGCCCAGCTTCATGCATTAGTTTATAAAATGTTAGCAGAGTCTTGTAACACCTGATGAGACATTAATTTTTAAACTAATATAATGTGACCAATAAAAGAAGGTTTTACTTAAAACCCCTATGGAAAGGGATAAAATTGCTGTTTTAAGTGAACTAAGCAAGAGTTAATTCAGTTACTTCCATTTTTCTTTCTTTGCAACAGGAAAATAAATGCTTTAAAATTTAAAGTTAAAACAGCGATCTTAAATATATGGGGTAATTATTTTTCATAAATACTTTGCAGAATATAAGTTTTGCCCCCTGATTTGTGACTGGCCATTGAATTCTGTGTTTAAGACGTGAAGGTGTATTCAGCTGTCTCCTAGAAATATCAGAGGAGTCTTAGTCTCTTTCCAAATGGAAGGGTTCCTATTAGGTTTTCTTCATTTCTTAAAGTGTTACGATTTTTATTTCCAGGTTATTAGCCCTTAAATTGAGAGGTGAATGTCTCAGCCAGCGAGTTAAGATTTTTAAAAATAGGTAATACAGACCTCTAGTGGTTGGATGGTTTGAGAGCCTCTGTGAGGAAAGGCAAAACTGTGCAGGCAGGGCCTGCATTTTAAACAGAACAGTTGTTAGTTAAAATTACTTATGTGTCAAAATTCACATATTTCATAGAAACAAAGAGAAGCTAAAATATGCTTTGAGAATGGCTGGAACGCACTGCATTCTTTCAGACACTAATTCCTCTAAAACAAGCAAGGACTCTTTGACTAAATGCCCAGTGATTTTTTTTTCTCCATATTATATGAATGGAGCTGACAAATATTATGTTATGTGAAATATATTTTATTTTCATTTGCCTTATTTGGGGCTTTTCTTCCTCCATACTCTCAAATCTCCCCCTGAAAACTGGGTCTCCAGAAGCCCCGTTGCCTGTTCTGGTGTCTTCTCTCCCTGGGCAGCCACATTTCAGCGATGTGGGCTCGGGTCCTACATGTGGCCGCTCCAGGTCACAGGATTCATGTACAAGGTTAAGTGGCTACTAACTACCCCTCCAGACCAGTACAACTCAAATTTTAATGGACATTGAGATCACTTGGAGAATCTTCTCGAAGCGCAGATTCTGACTCCGGGGGTTTGAGGTGAGGCCTGAGATTGCTTTGGTCTCAGATTATGCTACGGCTGCTCATTCAGGGCCGCCCTGAGAATGGTAAGCAGGCTCTGTAACATCTCACTTCCTTTTATCGATTATATTTTTCGTTTTTACTGATTTCTTCTTTTTTCTTTTTAAATTTAATGACATGTCTTAAAATTCAACTTTTGAATTTATAAAACATTGAAAAACTCACTTAACTATGAAAAAACATCTCTGGGAGCATGTTATTGAAGTCTTCAAAAGCCATTTAATGTCTTAAAAATGAATTCACAGACATTACCTTAGTTTGATGAGTTTGTGGTGGTTGCGAGCATTTCTCTGAGTACTCAACGTTCTGGGGCACTTGTAGCCACAGTTAAACATTTGAATGACCAGTTGGGAGAGTGGATGATACCAGGTTCTGTGCATGTCATGGATGTGCAGAAATATGACTGGGGCCCAAAGAATACCCACATCATAGCATCAAGTAGAATTTCAAAAACACAAGCTAAAGCCATAAAGGTCAAAAGATCAGAATAAACATAAGAAAAGAATTTTCAGGTCCAATCTATTATAATTCCATCATCTAAATAAATTCCTATCATAGTATGCCATCAACTGTAATTTTGAAATTCATGTTTTAGAACTTATGTCATGGGGTAGTCTTTAAAAGCCTCTTACAAACTTTTACCATCTAGTTTCAAATCAAAAATAATATATTAACAAGCTGTAGCATGGAGGGAGTACATAAATTATCATCATTGCCCTGCATGAATAGTAATTCACAGGTTTGGCTCAGACACGAGTTAGATGAAATAATTAACTATGTACAGTACTTAACAGTATAAAAGTAATTAATCTAGCTGCCTCATACTGGTTTGGCCTAAATAAACATGCAGTAAAAAAGTCACAGAATTTTATTATTTTTTCACTTGTGTTACTACATTAGTAACTTAGAATTTTAATGTCAGAAGAATCATTTCTTTAATGAAAAATATTTTCATTTCAAATGGTAATGTACCGCTTATAAGCTAAGTGAGTTCCATGTATGTATAATTGTGGGCAGATGTTCTCAATTAATAGTTTTATGCATTCTTCCTACTTCACAGTTTACTGAAAATGATTGTTTTAAATTAAGGTATAAATGAGAAAAATGAGATTTTTATTACTGCAAATTACATAGATTCTGTTGATGGTTCTATAATCCTATGTTGATGAAGCTTTGGCAAAATATCTCAGACAAATTTGAGTGTTGTTTGTGGGTTCTAGGTAGAGGCAAGTTGTTTGGCATATAGGCTTTTTACTAGCAGATAGAACGGGGAAGGGGAAGGTCATCAGCTCGAAAGAAGTCAACAAATAAGAGTAGTACGGCCTAGCAAGAGAAAAAGGCTCAGGTCATTCCAGCCAGGGAGAGAAGTTCATTAAGCCTGGTCTTTTTTCTTTCTTGCAGTACTGGGGACTGAATCCAGGGAGCACTGACCAACATCCTCAGCCCTCTCCCCACGTGGATAGGATCTTGCCAAGTTGCCCAGCTGGCACTTGTGATCATCCTCCATGTAGCTTTCCAAGTAGCTGGGGTTACAGGTGTGTGCCACCACACTTGGCTTTGGTCCTTCATTGAAAAGTTAACTCAGTTCTATGGCTATTCCTTTGCCTAATGTTATGGATTATAACATGTTTTCCCAAAAAGGATTCCACTGATTATTCACTGTAACATTATCTCCATATCATAAATGGGCAAAGAAGAGGAAGCAGCTTAGTAGTTGTTTCAAAATCAAATTGTAGATAACTGTAGGGTCAAAACTCAAAGCCAGTGACTTCTGCTTCCAGTCCTGATGGAATAACAGAAATTGAACTTACCTCCTGTAAAAAACAATTTGTTAAAATCCAGACATTCTGTATATATGAATCAGTGGCTTCACAATCGTGGACATCAGATAACAAAGGGTAGTGATCCCTGAGAGATAGGAAACAAGAGCTCTAAGATCATGCCAGTTCTCTGTCTGGAGGATGTTTCAGCTATATACAGGAAAGGCAAGCCCAGACAGGGCTCCTTGTCTCCCTCCACTGAGGAGATGGAGCTGGCAGTCCAAGGAGACTAGAATTCACAAGGCAGAGTACCAGAGAGGAGAGAGCTATTTGAAGAAAGGGCCTGGAGATCAGGCAAGGGTCCTTCTTTTGTTTTGATGCATCTGAGTAACTGTCCAAAGGAAACAGAAATAACAAGCCCCGAATATTGTCTTGAGCCAGAAAGCAATTTCTGTTCACATAAGCCAGAGTGGAAAATGTTATAATTCCTAGGCATCAGATAGCATATTCATAAGGGTTTCACCTCAGAACAGAAAAAAAAAAATCACTCCTAGACTAAATACTGCTCTGATCTCAAGTAACAAAGCTTAAAACCTCATCTCAAAAGAATCAAACTTTGCATTTAACTCAGCTGCTTCCCAGAACAAACCTGGAAAATTTTTATGGAAAAACTTCCAATGCCCAAAAAAAGTAAAATTCACTATGTCTAACATTCAATATAAAACTAACAGGCATGCAAAGAAGCAGGAGAGTGTTAACCATTAAAAATGAAAAGAAACAGACCCAATAATAACACAGAGTTGTTAAACAAGGACATTAAATGGTTATTATAACAATATTTCATATGTTTAAGAAACTGGTTGAAAGTTGCAACATAATGAGGTAGAAACGTGGAAGATACACAAGACTGAAATAGAACTTCTAGAGATGAAAACTACACTATCCCAGATGAAAACTCAAGTGGCACTTGAGATGCTAAGATCTTACTTGTTCTGCTGCCCCCATAATATTCTTTCCTGAATGATGAGTTTGATCCCAACAGCCTACTACTTAGTATTTGATTAATTCTAAAATTCTCAAGATACAAGCTTCCTTTTCATAGAGGGATACCCACTGTACAACTCCATCATCATCTATCTCACTCAAACCCTCCTGGCCTGCCTCTGGGGCATGGACAGCACCTGCCATAGATTGGCATCCTTGAGATTGCTCTGGAAAGTAGTCGTCAACAGCCCTCAGCATGGCTCCTTCTGAGTCAGTTATAAGAAAATTTGCATCATCAGACACTGCTTTCCATCTGTGTTTTCTGGCTCCCCTGAACACCCTGGTTGTAAAAAGCATGAAATGTTATTTCCTCACATGTAACAGAATTGATTGGGAAGTTAGCGTTTTGCCAGTTCCTGGCTCATTCCATCCAAGGTACTACGAACTGTATAAAATCACAAACTATTTTATTCCAGCCAACTATGCAGTGAACCAAAGTGTCATCCTTCTGTGGAATTTAAAATATCCTCATGAGAACTAAAAACGTTCTTTCAACAAAGCTGAAAAATCAATTACTTATTTAGGAATTTTTAGTAGAGCACGAGTCCCAAACAATGAACATGCTAGCCTAGGGTTACTACTAATCAGAAACACTCCTTGCACCTCCAATGCTAACCCTGTTTAACTCCTTCAGTGTATCTGCCTCATCAATGGTAGACATGTTCTTTTATGAACCTCGTTTTTGTGTGTATTCTCAAACCTGTGGTGCATGAATTTGGAAAATATATTATTGTCAAAAAATGTAAGTGTAGCCTTGTAACATAAATGTGTAGATAATTTCATTCTTGGAGCATCAGAGTTCACTTAGAAGCATTTTGCTTGACAATGAAACTTTCAGACATAAATATTTTAGCATTTATTACAAATATTTTAAAGTTTCACTTTTCTCACTAGATATATAACCAGGACCAATGAGTCCTAGGAAATAGCATCCTTGTTTTATAACTGATCACCTTTGGACACTTAATGATATTTGTTGAGTAAATGTCAAAATAATATGCAGGAATACCCACATATTATGGATTCTCTGTGGTATTCACCCATGTGAGATCATCACTTTAGTGAAAAGTAGCTCTAAGAGACATAACTGTCTTTCACTGTACAGAAGAAATGAGAAAAGAAAAATAAACTCCTTGCAGGAATACTTAAAAGGGTGGTGGTGGTGTGAGGTCCAGGCTGCCCCCTAAAACCTTTCTAGACCACAAGCCAAACTTTTCTTGTGTACTGCAGATGGAGCAGCCTGAGTGCATGACAAGGTGACGGACAATACTTCAGCCCATCATATCTGTGTGTTTCCCACTATCTTTAGCTCCTGTGCCACGGAGAGTTATTGAATGTGGAAACTGAAGAAGAGATGCCTAAATTCTTCAATTCTAGTTCACGTATTTAGTGTCATATAAAGGTACTGGTGTGGGATGTAGAGCATCTTGCCATGGCTTGGAGTCTGTTTTCTCGGTTGTAAAATTAGGTGGTTGGCTGGGATCCTAAGCTGCAAATCAGCAACCCCAAGATCAACTCTGATGTGATCTTCAGAGTTCTCTTTAGTTCCACAGTGTTGCTTTCTCATTTGCATTAAAAACATTTCAAAGTAATATATTTTACATAACATATTAAAGTTTCTGCTTATCTTTAAAAAATCAGCTGCACACCCCTCACCCCCAGCACAATTCCCACATTTGGGTGACACTGCAAGGAAAATTCCCTGTGTGCCTCTGAGAAAAGGATGACCCCTCCATTCACCAGCATGGCTATGTCAACCATTTCTGTTTCTCTGAAGGTCTCTAAGCATTTGATTCTGTGAACCCTGGAGCACATAATTTCTAGGCACCTTTCCAGCTATCAAATTCTATGCATCTCTGACTTAAGTTGTTTCAAGGGAAGTAAAAGACTATAGGTTAAAATATATTTCATTTGACTAATCTGACAGTCAAAATAACATTAATCATAATAATTGCACATATTTACTAAGACAGAAAGTATATATTTCTTGTAAGCAAAGAAAAAAATTCAATTCATATATTTCAGAAATTTCTGTGACTTCCTATTCCATATCAGGAGAAAGCTATTCTCCAAATGTAAGTTGAAAGGCTATAAGTTGCAGAATGACATTTTGTGTGCGTATACTGCACTAGGGATTGAACCTAGGGCCTTAACATTCAGCTGCATCTATCTCCAGGCCTTTTTCAATTTGGTTTTTTTTTTTTTTTTTTTTTTGAGACAGGGTGTCTTGAGTCAAGTTTGCTCAGGCAGGGCTCAAACTTGCAGTCCTCCTACCTCAGCCTCTTGGAGTGCTGGAATGGCAGATATGTGCCACCACAACCAGTGCAGAATGAGTTTTTTATGTCAAGAGAATGCCTTCATTTTTGGTATAGCATAAAGTATGTAATATATATAGAGAACAGCTTTAATCTGATTTTTCTCTTGTGCCTACTGCCATGGGTACTGAGATAGACTGATTTCTAAAACTTATTTTCTCTGAATTGGAACACCTTCACAGCAAAATATTTAAAATTAATAGCATATTACACTATTCTCACAAAATTTTCACAAACTCACAAATATGCTTCCCCTATTCTGATAAAAGAAATCGGCCTAATTTGTTTTTCCGTTATTTTATATAGCAATATAGTAATGCCAAAAAGGTTATTATCAGAGACAACATGTTGTAGAATTATTAAAAACTGAACTCATGAAATCATATCAAAGAATAGCAATTACCACATGTGCAGTCAGACAACTCAAGAAAGAGACTTATATGAATACTAGGAGAGCTGTAGGCAAACAAAGTTTTTTTCTGTACCCTGAATTTTAAAAGAATTTTTGTCATTTGACTAGTTAAAGCATAATTTGGCAACCAATGGTCTATGGTGTGATTTTTATTTATTTTATTTTATTGCTTCTCTAACTTAATCTGGAAATCACTTCCATTTTAGATATTTATTGTTTTCCTTCTTTAATAGCTAAATCTTCATAGGATTATCAACAGATTATATTACCACATTATTATGTTAAAAGGGCTTCTAACAACATGCCAATCAATTACTTAGTCATGTGTAATAATGTGAGAAATTACATATGGAAGGTAAAAATCTTATGGAAATATTTTAGTACATGTGTAGGGATATATGAGTAATAATGAAAATATAGGAATAATGATAGTAGTAACAGGTAACAGTTATTGAGCGTGTAATATACAGCTCTCTTTTTCCATACATTTTATTTAAACCTCATATTAAGTGTACACAATTGATTTTAATCACATTTTAAAGGTAAGGAAACTAAGGCCAAAAAGTGAGTAAACTAGTTAATCACATGATTAATCAGAGGTGGAACAGGACCTCACCCCAGACCTTTGCGAACATGAAGCTTGTGGAAGGATTGTTTCCTATAAGCAGACGGCTGATGAATTGCTAACATTTGCTAGCGCTCCCTTTTAAGCTTCTAAGTGCAGAATATACACCTCTTGGTATATATAGTCCACTCTAGTGACTTATGAAATTTGTTTTTATTGTTATGGAGTTTATCCATACTGAATATATACATGGAGAGGGAAATGATTTTAAACACAGGATCTTACAGTCAAGGTCAAGGTAGAAGCTTGTCAGTATCATTCCCATTTGTCAGATCAAAGTCCAGTGAAGATTTAATGAATTGTTTGAGGTCTTGATTTCTGAAAGGCAAAGAAAGAACTCCTGAGACCCTCATCACTAATTCTAACTTAGAACAAATGTTTGTTCTAAGTTATTTTTTATATATGTTTTCAACAATCCAAGTGGAATTTTTATTTTTTGTTTTTATTCTTTATTAGTACATGTTTGCAATACATGATGATTATATTCCTCATGGGAAGTTGGTATAGGCACATCTTAATTTTTTTAATCCCTTTCCCTTTCCCTCTTCCCCTCCCCCATCTCTTGATCCCCTTTGCATTTGAGAAAGATCTATCTCCATACTTCTATTATCTTACATTTTATTTTTCTTTCTTTATATATTGAGTTTCTCATATGAGAGAAACCATGCGATTTTTAAGCCTGTTAATCCTACAATAAACTGAAATCCCACTCTTCAAATTCTTAAATTATGTTGCTTTTTCATTTAATGCTTTTAGTTTTGCACATTGAGATTTGACATTAGCATTCACCATATCTTTTCACTCTTAATTTTGAGTGTTTCTGTCAAACTGCTTCTTTATTTTTGTACTTTATAGGCTTTTTTCTTCATTTCTGTTTTACTCTGATTATCCAGGACAGACTGTGTGCATCTTTTGAAAGCTCTGATGTTCTCAATGAAAAGACCTTGTAAATGACCTTGTTTATCTCCCACCGAGTTGCATATCACGACTTCAAATGCCTCACTAAAATGTTACTCGTTTGGCATCAGTATACAGAAAAGGCTGCACTCTCTGATAAGATGTTCAATGGGGTTTTCATAGTAAGAGAATAGAGTTCTTAATGGGAAAAGGAGGGAAGTATAATTTCCTCTGACTTAGCTGATCTTTCAAACTTCATGGTGCCTTTTTTCTAGAGCTACCCTATAAGAAATTTGAAGAGAAAATAGCAGAGGAATCAAGAAACTACTAATATCATGGCCCTCTAGGTGTGTGTGTTGGTATGGGGGTTACAAGTAACAGAAAATCAAGCTAAATAACTCAACTGTGGTTGCCAAATCTCCAGAAAGTATCATTTGTGCCTACACATATGTATCCTTTTTCTTTCCCACTTTTCTCTACTTGGTTTAATTCTGAACTTTGATGCCATGTTATACATTTAACGTGCTACTCCACAGGAAGGAAAATAGCTAATGTGAATAAAGCTGAATTTATATTCAAACACTGCAAAATCAGTTCAGATCCCAAGGGTGCAGATGGATGCTCTCTGGTCCCTCTGGAATGTGTCCATGCTGGTGATGCCACCAGGGGGCAGGGTTTGGCTTCCGGAGTGTGTGGCTTCCTCCCTCTAGTGGACACCTTGGGACCACCACAGTAGCCATGGAGTTCTTAAAGTTTCTAGGATGAATTCATTTAGTCTCTCTTCTAGTGTATTTGTGCAGATTTCTGGCATTCTAGAAAATTCTCAGAATCTATCTTTTGTGGGATCTGTAGTTTTCCTGGGAAGACATGATAACATGAAACAAAAGCTACCGATAAAATGCAGTGTATTGTTAACTTATGCCGTGTAAAGCAAGAGCTACAAATTATCAAAATTAAAAAAAAAAAAAGTAGGGACCAGAGCAGGGTTTCTCAATAGTAGTGTATTGACATTTTGGGCTAGATAATGTTTTATCATGCATGGTAAAATAGCATTATTACTCTATTAGGAACCAATAATACCTTTCCTATCCCTTTCCCTGTTTTAAAAATGAAAAATGTGTCCACAAATTGCTAAATGGCCCTAGAGGGAAAAAAATCACCCCGATTGAGAAGCACTGGGATAGAGTAGTAACAGAAGACATTTCAAAAACTAAAATACTATTAATAGAAGCTTTGAAATATTCCTTATAGGATGTTAAAACTGGAAAGACCTGCTCTCTAAGCCTGTTTTCTCATCTTAAAAATAGAAATGACAATAACTTCCATCAAAGGGTTCTTACAAAGATTAAAGCAATTAACACAATACTTGGCCCACAGTAAATATCCGTTTAATCATAAATGATAAATGGCACCATTAGTAGTAAGTCATCATTTTGTCCTTTCTATTATAAATCAGATACCTGCAGAAATAGAGAAAAATAAGTTTTACATTAAACAAGCTTAATTGGACACTTGTACGTCACCTTATGCTCAAGTGATATAGCTAAAAAGATTACATTGACATTTTTTCCCACTGACAGAGCTAATCACCTCAAGGATACTCTGTCTTCCTTTATGTGCAGGTCAGAGAGCAGTAGCTCCAGATCCCCAATATCTAACGTGTAGGTAATGACAAAGAAATAAACTTTTAAGTACTGTGGGAGATTTCTATGTATAGAAATTCTATGTAAATATTTCTCTGAGAGGAGGCTTGAGAAAGATAATTCACTTTCACTCTCTTAATTTATTTAAAGACTTCTCCTATCTTACAGAAGATAAGAACTAAAATTAATTGGGTAGGAAAAATAAACAAAAGAATTCAAACAGCCATGATCTTCAGCTGGAATGAAGTAAACTGCAAAGATTTTGAAATTGCAAAGGAATTGGGCTGAAGAAGTTCAGCCAAAAAATGTTTGTTTATAAAAACTAGAGTGTGTTAGATATTTCCATCACACCAGCTTATCATTTGAAATTTCTGCTGGCTCAAATGAAATTGTGCTCTTTCTATTTCCTACTGGCAGGTTCCCTCCCTAACCACAATTGCTTTCGAGTTGGAAGCTAGAAACTTTGAGGACAAGAACAGAATCTACTTAGCTAGCCGGGAAGACAAGAGGAGAGTTTTAATATCTTATGAAGAAAGGGGAACACTAACGAGGTTGTTGTTTCAGCACAGTTCAGGAAGAGTGGAGTTAACATTGACAGTTGCTGACTTGAACAGTTTTGTTCCTGTTGATAAAAGCAAACATCCACTGCAGAAAGTGAAGGTGAGAAAAAGGGAAATTCCTGTGGCAAAGTTAAAAGCAAGAGGAGACAGGGGTCTTGGTATGGCACATAATGTTCAAATATATCTCCCTTGTCCTTCCACAGTTGCTGCTGTGTGAATAATGTACTGCTTCACCACCCAACCCTTCTAGGCAGAAACACTGTATAGAGCCACTCTACAAACTGAGAGATGCATTTGATGTTACGTTTAGAGGAGGAACAAACTCTCAGAAGGCAGAAATGGTACATTATCTTACACAGCTCTCTCGAAAAGAGATCATTTTAAACTCCCGCTCAGACTGTGCACAAATCCAGGGAGTATATTTTCATTTCAGATCTGACATGTGACAACTGGTAACTCATTTATAGCTAATGAAGTTTTCTCAGGAAGCAGCAGTCACTGGTATCTCATCTTATTTTTCAGTTGGCAAAGTGTTGTTTACCTTTTATTGGCCCAGCATCCATGCCTCTTATCACAGGCTGTTTAATTAGAAAGCCCAAGTAGCCCAAAGTAGAAAAGAAGTGTAGCAGCAAATAAAACCAGATAGATGGTCAAAATTTTTTATCACAATCATTGGTGTAGTATCATTGTAATTCATATTTTAAATTATATAAGATCTAAGAAGACTTATCAAAGCAGTCCAGTGTAAGCAGCTTTTGGTAGTATTTTTCAGCTCCCCTCCCCACAAAGTCCACTGCTTGCTTGCACTGTAACTTGTTTACTTCTAGTAGTTCCTTAATCTCTCTTAAATTTTGCTTGCAGAGGAAAATAGTCATTTACACCATGGTATGAATTTTATAACACCAACAAGCACAAAGCTCTAGGATCTCCACATGCATAATCTCATTTGATATGTCCAACAATGTTATGAACTAGATTGGATAGACATTTATTTCATCATCATCCATCATGAATATCTTTAACACTTTGCAATTGGAGGAAAGGAATCACAGGTTAAGTGAAAAGTCAGACAGCCCATAAGAAGCCCATGAGAAGCAAATCATGTGCTGAATTAAGATCTTTTGGTCCCCGTTGCTACTCTTTCTCCAGTACCTTAACTCTGGCTCTCCCCTGAGTCACTGTGTTCTCTCCCCAAGTAGATCTTAGTTCAAACGGGGAGATGGAGGTGGTACCCCACTCATTCCCCAAGGTAGAGGAATTTTAGATTCCTGTGAGTAGCTATGAAGAGCATTTGACTAGATGAGATTCTGCTGGACTCATTGAGCCATGCCAGACCTAAATGTGATTCTTAAACAGTACCTAGGAGTTTCTCACACTTCAATTTCTGGTGCTTTGTGAGGCCAAATTGAAACATTTTAGCTCAGAGTACTTTTGTTGTGCATTGGATTTGGTTGTACCTATTAATCATGATTATCAGCATTTAAACTACACTTGCAAATCAAGATGCCTGCAATGCAGTCTTTTTCAAATACTTGTATGCATCAGAATCGCCTAGAGAGCTCATTAAACATAGCTTGCCGGACCCCACCCACAGTTTCTGACTTAGTTCATCTTGGGTGGAGCCTGACGTTTGCATTTCTAGCAACTCCTGAGCAAAGTTGTTGCAGCTGTCCAGACACCAGCATTTCACTAGCTCTGCTGGAGAGCCCAATTAGAGACCTTGGTGAATGAAGCACCCCGCGCTGTGCTGTCCACCTCAGCAGCCTCCCTGGTGGACACGAGCCCTGGGATGGTGGCTATGGAGATGTGCCGGATGTTTAAATTATACTCTGAACTTTGAATCTCAATAATTGAATCTCAATCTCAATAGCTGAATCTCAGTCTCAGTAACTGAGAAATCCGTAATTTTCATATTGAAATAATAGTTTGGATATATTGGGTTAAATAAAATACGTGATCAAAATGAATTTCTCTTTATTAATGTGGCTACCAGAAAAATTTTTAAGTACTTGTGTGGCTCGTATTATATTTCTTTACATAGTACTGACCTGATGAGCCAAAGCAAAGAGAATGGTGAGGATTACAGAGGCCTCAAATCTCCAAATCTTTAAATACTCTCAGGGACAAAGAAAACTGTTTGTCAGATCTGACGTAAGGGCCCCAGGTTGTATCCAAACACTTGCTGCCACAAGCACTAAATGAAGAACCTACACAATATGTGCCAGTTCAGGTTTTCCTAGTATTAATCAAGTGCCTCGTTATAATTCTTAGAAACAGAGTGTGATGGTGAAAAATATTTCTAAACTCAAGCTATTACCTTCATTTCCCTTTGACTATAAAATGGTTACATTTCTCAAAATGCTTTTGAATCTTCCAAAGAACTCACTGTTTAACTGTATCAGTGATGAGTTAGGAATGAGGATGGGTGTTGGCATTCCCATTCTAAATATTTTGTAATATTTAAGATATAGCAAAGTAAAGATGGTGTGACTGGATTAAAGGTGCTGTGGATGGTTAGTGGCAGAGAAGATTCTGACAGGACTCCAGTACAGTACTTCTCAGCCAGACTAGTCTACTGTGCTTCAATTTTCAAAATTTTACTGCTAAAGAAAGTAAAAGATAGGGCTGGGGATTTAGCTCAGCGGCCTAAGCCCTTGCCTGGCAAGTGCAAGATCGTGAGTTCGATCCCTGGCGCCGCAAAAAAAAAAAAAAAAAAAAAAAGTAAAAGATAAAGTATGACTGATGCAAAGTTGAGATTTGAAAAAAAAAATTAACTATGATAAAATCAAATGGACATAATCTTTACATTCTTGTTCTTAGGATAAAGGTCCCTTAATTCTTCAAAATGTTGTCTAACAAAACTTCAAATACTAAAAGATGCCCTACTGTGAGGTTCTTTTCTAATACTCTGCCACACCTATGTGTTTTCATCTAAACAACCAAACCACACTAACAAGTTAGCTAAACTTTGAAAAGCTGTGCTTCCCCACAAACAATGGGACACTAGGTTCATTTTGTATGAGTTATTTTAATAATGTCACATTGTGCCCCACATTTCATAGGACAATGTAACATTGACTCCCTAACTACAAGGCATGCTTTTAATTTCCATCTTCAGCCATGAATCAGTCTCCCTGTTCCATTTCAGCGTGTGGGAACGCTAAGTTAAGTAGGCCTGCGAGGCTCATGGACTTTATCCATAAATGGAGTGAAATAAACCAGTGCAGAAAGCACCCAAAACCTTCACCTTGACTTCAGTACTGTCAAGCCACAAACAGCATACATCAGAAACATTTCTCTGAATTCTTAATATAAAGGGAAAAATCTTGTAACCCTAGTAGTTTTACATGGAGTTTCTTTAATCATCTTGATGAAAGGTAAAACTCTTCATTTTGTTGATTATTTTTAGTGAAAGATAAAACTATTTTCATTTTGTTTTTAATACAGAATTCTTATGAGTGTCTTTTTGGTTGGTTGTTTTGTTTTGTTATGTTAGTCAAAGTTTCACTATGTAGTTCAGACTGGTCTTGAACTCACCATGTAGCCCATATGGCTTTGAATTCACAGTAATCCTACAAGTGCTGGGCCAGAATTCTTGTTTAATATAGAATATTATTAAATTGATGTGGCACAAAAAATCAGAAAAAATAAATATAAGTAAACAACTGATTTTATTAGAAGTATTATCCTTTTTTTTCTTTTTTGGTACTGAGAATTGAACTCACAACCTCATGCTTGCCAGGCAGGCACTGTGCCACTGAGCTATATTCCCAGCCCTAGATAATCACAGGTCATTTCTACTTGTCAAGTCAAATTGCCCTTGTCTTTAAATGATGCATGTCTGTTCAGAAGAACGATTTGAACTTCCAGCTCTTCCAGAGAAATTTTTAAGTGTGTAACCAATTCCCTGGAAGATTCAGATGTCTAAAGAGGCAAAGTGACTGGTTCAAGGCCTCCCAATCTTGAACTCCAAAAGTAGAACTCCAGTCACCCTCCACATTGTCTAGCCCTGATTTCCAGAATATTCCTAATGAAATCAGAACATTGAGCCATACAGAGAAATTGCACAGTATATTGAACATGCACTCCTTTTCATTTAAAATTTGTAGTTGGGTAATTTGCTAAAAAAAAAAAAAAAAAAAAAAAAAAAAAAAAAAAAAAAAAAAAAAAAAAAAAAAAAAAAAAAAAAAAAAAAAAAAAAAAGAAAAGAAAGAAAGAAAAAAGAAACAAAAAAACAAACAAAAGAAAGAAAGAAAAAGAAAGAAAGAAAGAAAGAAAGAAAGAAAGAAAGAAAGAAAGAAGAGAAAGACTAATCTGTAATGAATTGCTATGTGAGCAATAATCTCTAGCATAACATTCAAAAATACATAAATATACTATAACAGTGCTATAATTTATTAAGTGTAGAATTTGAGGTGAGGTATACAGTTTCTGTTGCAGAGTGAAATTCTCAAAGTAAAAGCACAGTGGTTTCACATAAGAACGTGGAGATTTGTACAGGAGTTGCTTGAAGCCACAGGTACTGACTGAGAAACGCACACTGGCACCGCTTTCTCCGTCTGTTAAAAACAGAAAGGCTGCGAACAGACTCCAAGAGCCACGCTATTTGGATGACGTTTCCTCCCCCTCATGGCCAACATGCTGATCTGTTGAAATGTGGTGATGATTCTAGTGGGGAAATTCTTTAAATTCATAAGTCTGGAGAATTTGAGAATGTAGGAGGACAGGGATTCATTTGTATACAGGCTTTCCTCCAAGTTAGTTTTCATTTTCTTTTTGTCCTACTCTCTGGAACCCTTCTCCAAGCCCCCAAGAAAGTCTTCCATGGCCCTTCATACTTAACATAGTATTATTTTCTACTAATGGCAGCATCCCAGAAGATGGTATTTAAAGCAAATGAATTAGACTTGATCACATATCCTTCATCCCGGTTTCTCTTTCCTTTTATGAAATAAAATGAAAATGACAAAAGCCAAAAGTTTTAGATAACAAAGAAAGGGGAAGTCCTGAGACATTTATCACAATGAGTTGTTTAAACTATAATTTATCATACGTAGGAATTTCTAGAGTGGGGAGAAATTTAATTGTAGTTTATGTCCCATTATTAGATATTTGTCTTGAATAATTCTCAAGAAGCTAAAATAGGGGATTAACATTTTACTTTCATTGATATTTATGTCATAGGTTACCAGGAAGTTATAAATTTTCTTTCATAAAGCTGGGTTCTTTGGGTTTGGGATATTTTAGATGAAGCAAAGGGGAAAACTAGTTGGGAATGGTAGAACATTTAACTACCAAAACCACAGTTGGTTACAATTGG
The DNA here is from genome assembly GCA_004365215.1 of Cuniculus paca. NCBI lineage: Eukaryota > Metazoa > Chordata > Mammalia > Rodentia > Cuniculidae > Cuniculus > Cuniculus paca. The sequence goes on from RJWT010000142.1 coordinate 55,561, forward strand.
TGCATAAAGAATTAAGAAAACTCCCTGCCTTATTTTCATTTTACCCGATGTCAGACAACAGTGGGGGATATTGATTTAGGAAGAGGGCTGGAAACCACGGACCATTTAGACACATAAAGAGTCAGATCTTAAATATTCCATTAGTAGGATATCAATAATTTTAATGAAATACGTCTTTATTGATTGAAATATTTACCCAGAAATTGCAAAAGTAAACAAAATCATCTCCAAGGAAAGCATTTAGCATAGAGCAGTCAGACCAGGATTGCCAACCAAGAATGTGGTGTTCTCCTAGTGCATCTGATTTGAAATCAATTCCAGTCATTCATCCCACAGTGCCAGGCACACTGCCATGCCCCTTTCTCCATGACTGCCAAGATTACTAGCATGGAGACAAGTGCAGCCCAGAAGGGCTGGGATGTTTCATCAAAGGGCACAGCTATAATCTAAAATTTACAGGGCTCAATCAACTTAAGAATTACCTCCAAATACCATGTAAAGCAACTTGCAGACAAACTGAACACAATAGATTAAGTACATGTGTGGAAATTCTCCTTCTCTCTCTAACCCAAAATCCTAGATCACAGCTCTCTATAGGAGTTAAGACCACGTAGTCTATAGAAGAACTAATACTGGATACAAAGCTGAGGAGCTCTACAGATGCACCAGTGTGAAAGTCAGGGCCACTAGAGGTATGTACTGAAGGATTGCTAGTTAATGTCAGGAACAAGAAACTATTGACTATTCATTACCAAAGACTACAAAACTTCAGTAGTCTACCAAGTCTGAAAGTAGGTAGAGGGACTAATCTAGAGTATCTACAGAAAAAAATTATGAGTTTAAAACTAAGTTCACAAATGGAATATAAAAACTTTTCCATATCAAATGAGTGTTGTATGCCCCAGCATAAGTTTCACAGGTCGCCACTATCCAGATTCTCAACATCCTAAGGAAGTTCATTCCCACCAATGAGGGGCACCCAGTCAAATACTACAAAATCTGAGAAAGCAAATTCCACAAAAGAGCATCCACAAATCAACAGATGGAATTTATACTGAAAAACAGTTAGGTAGAGACTCCTAACATACAGATGCTTAAAATGTTTGAAGAAATAAAGGAAAATATAGACTCCATGAAGTATACATAGAAAGTTAAAAAAATAATAAAGTAGAATTTTTTCAAAGAAACAAGTAGACACCCTGAAATATTTGGTATCATGGTATATGAGTGAATCAATTCACAAATGAATATATTCTAACGGTTGCTCTCTGTAGCATTACTGGGAAGGAGGAGCACATAGAAAGAGAAACAGATGCTTTCTAAAACCTGAACGATAGAATAACTGCAAGAAAGAGAATGGGTTTTGAGCAGAATGGTTTGTTGAGCTGTCTAACTCTACAAGCAAATGACTTATAAACACTGGCCTGTTCTATTTGGTATTTGAGAGAGATACTTAGATAGAAGATGATTCTAAAATATAATTACTTGGTCTTTTAGTTCTCTATTATCATAGGAAACTATATGATTTTTTTTCTTTAGATTACAGACTCATTTAAAAAGCAGCTTGTAATGAACAGTTTCATTAGATTGGCTTCAGCTTCCCTAAAAGCTTAAGGTATTAATATAGTAATCAAAAGTTTGGGGGAAATATTTTTAGAATAAAAAGAAGGAAAATTCTCTTTGAGAATTTGAGAACGAGGAAGCTGTCAAGAAATACAAAGTAACTTCTAGAAAAATAAGCAGTGATGAAAGGTGGCTTGGCCACAATGAGCAAATTCCTATGTTTGCAGCAGATTAAAGGTTCCCAGGGATTCGTGGAAAATTTGTTCAGCTGCTTAAGACTGTTTTTACCCATACTTCTGAAGAACAACAGGTTGGGATTTTTAGCCTTTAACAGTAACATAAAGAGCTTACTGATGATGAACCATTTTTTAAAAAATACCTCATGCTTTCATTACCAGTGACTGCTCTGAGTAAGTGCTTGCCCTGTGTTCAAAACACAATATTAAGGTTCAAATAAACCTATCCTTGCTATTTGAAGAATGCATCCTGTACTTTCACATTATCTTATTTAATTCCTACAATTATCATGTACAGTAAGAATCACTATTCTCATTTTACAGATGAGGAAACTGAGGCTCACATTCAGAGAAACAGCAACTTACCCAGAGATGCACATATCGACTAGTGGCACAGGACAATTCTATCAGAAGTTTTTTTTACTCTAAACCCATCTTCTTCCCTCAAGGGGAAATGGTGCTACAGAGTTCATGTAAACCATAGAGCTTAGGCAATAGTTATAGCGAGACCCAGAAACAAGAAAAAAAATGGGAGGAGACAGATCCTCCTGTGGCTCTTTAAAATTATTATTAAGTATGTAAAAACATAAAAATTGTACATACACTGAGGTATTATGTAAGGTGTCAATACATGTGTCCATTTTGTAATATTTAAATCAGATGACATAGGTATGTATCCTCGAATATTTCTCATTTCTTTACAGTGAAAACATTCAAAATTCTTTCTTCTTGCTTTTTGAGGTTATATAACACATGATCATTATTTTATCACCCTACTGTGCAGTAGATCACTAGAACTTCTTCCTCCTATGTGTCACTTAGCACCCAGTGACTCCTGTGTTTTGCCTGTGTCCTACCTGCCCAGAATACTCCTAGGAAGAGAAGCAAGATGTAACTGAAATAGGAAGTTTTTTCGGGCTCAGAATTAGGGCTCAGATCACATCTTTCTCTTGAGCTTCTCACCAAAAGCGCACTCTTTCAACTTCAAAAAGAAAGGATTCCTATAGTTTCCCACTAGTTTGTTCTCAGTCTAAAGTAACTGCCAATCATCAGAGACCCACCTTTCCTGCTTTCCTAAGAACGCTGTTTCTCTGGGGAAGCTTACACTGGCAGCAAAATGACCCATGTCAACCTCATATCCAGAAATGCCCAGTGCATGTTCACACCCAACACCTCCAAAAGGGTTATGCAACATCTATAAACTGACAGGAGCAGTTTCCCAGTGATGATCCTGCAGATGTTGGTAAGGAGGAGAAATTTCAACTGAAGACACCATCTCTACTCCATCTTGGCTGGCCAGCTGACTTTATAATGCTACCATGGTGGTTCACATGCACCCACTGGAACCCAAGTGCTTTCTTTTATTCCTCACCATTCCCTGCACTTTATTCTCCCTACTACACTTAGTCAACAACAAAGACAAAGCATTCCAAAACATTCTAGGTGTGGTATAACCTTCAACACACTAGAGATAATTCTGTCTTTAGGGCCTCTGCCTCCCATAGCTAGACTTGAACACCACAAAGATTTTGCATCTGTGATACCTGCACATAGTAGGTGTTCAGTGGTCATGTGATAGATAAATGAATGCCTGCTTCATGTGCTGTTTGCATTTCTGCCTCCCTATTCTTGTTTTGTTTCCATCCCCTACCATTTATCGTATGAGAAAGTTTGTTTCCTCAATAGGTAGGCAGTCTTAAGTCATTCTAAAAATGCTCAGGTAAATTAACATTCTTCTAATTAGTGCATTCAACACTATGTCCAGACTCTCAAGTGATATGCTCATTAAATGATAAATACCTCACTAGAGTTTCCAGGGATGCCTTTCTCACTGGTTCAGAGCAAAGTTTTACACATTAAACACTAGTCAGTGTGAATCAGTGGGAACTGAAGAAGAGACTGACCTCAGATTTGAAGAAGTTGGAGTTCAAAAGTATGCTTGTAAATTGGCCCTCTCAAATGCAAACTTTTCCCCATTCTATTTCATTATGAATGCTGATTACAGTTTCAGGCCAGTCAATAAAATTCTACTCCTTCCAAATATATGATTAATGGAACCAACTTGATTGTGTACCCTCAAAAAAAGGCCAAAAGGGAAAAGAGAGAAGAAAGGAAAATCTCCTTCCTGCCCTGAGATTCTAATATATCCAGAATATTTCTTCCTATTTTGTAGTCCCCTTCCACTCAAGCAGAGCCAAAGATTTACTTCTGCCCAAATTTTCAGTTTTGGCATTCAACCAGGCCCTTTCCAGCCTTTGAGTTCCCTTAACTTTGAAATTGCTAATTTTTTTCCTAAACAAAATCCAGCTGATCAAAACTAAATGTTAGAAGAATAATAAGTAGGTAAATTAATCCATATTAAAACATGAATGACTGTTAGCCCATAGCCTTTTATGAAGTAATTAACTTTTAATGGAGGATATTTATCCAAGGAAATATACTTTTAAATTGGCATAAATTCGATAACTATAATAAAATGAATGGAAAAGTCAACAAGGGATAGGAAAGTCCTTCTAATTGGGAAAGAACTAGCCATATCTCCCTAAAAGCCTAGTCCTGGATTCTATTAAATTAGTCCCTCTTTTCATCTTCAGTTTTCTAAACCATACATTTGTAAAAGCACCAAAGGATTTTTTGCCTGTTTCATTTTTGCTTTCTTACCTACAGGGAGGCTCAAATTGACACAGGGTAGTTATATGAGACTCTCCAAAAGAGAAGGCTACAAATTGGTCTCATAAGCCCCATAGAAATTAGTCTCAATACTCTCTACAGCGCTGAACTTACTCATTGTCCACTCATTCATTTGACCACACACTCATTCCTAAGACCTTTGTCATCTGTCTCTTGGAATGTACCAGTAGTAAACAGGATGATTCAAACTGGTTTCCCTTCAAGGAACTGACAGACCAGTGAGGAAGACAGATATGTCAAGACAATTAAAGTGTCAAAATCTGTATCCAGAGTTCCAAAGCACTATTCAAAAACTTAAAAGGCTTCCCCACAGAATGTGACATGTGACATTAAGGTCCCCAAGAGCAAAAGGAGAAGAAAACAGTTTGGGTTATATAAAGTTGAGTGTAAGATGAAAAGATTATGAGCCCATCGAGGCAAACACTTGGATAGGAAGACTAATGTTACTTACTTGGTGAAGAAGGCATCTTCAGCTTCCTTCCCCAGACAGACTTGCTGATAGATTCAGATGGCGCAAAATGTTTTCATTTGCAAAATCACATAAATGAACTGATCTATATGATATATTGCAATCTATTTTTTTTCTTATAACTAAACTTGAGTTACTGGATTGAAGATTGAGAAGTAAAACTGTTTCCAAGTGTCAGTCTAGATATTTAACCATTTTATTTTTATTTTTTGCAGGATCATTTGGTGTACTGTCTTGAGACTAATTTGACTCAGGAGATCAAAATGATCCTCAACTCTTCTACTGAAGATGGTATTAAAAGAATCCAAGATGACTGTCCTAAAGCTGGAAGGCACAATTACATATTTGTCATGATCCCTACATTGTACAGTATCATCTTTGTGGTGGGAATATTTGGAAACAGCTTGGTGGTGATTGTCATTTACTTTTATATGAAACTGAAGACTGTGGCCAGTGTTTTTCTTTTGAATTTAGCACTGGCTGATATTTGCTTTTTACTGACTTTGCCACTGTGGGCTGTCTACACTGCTATGGAATACCGCTGGCCCTTTGGCAATTACCTGTGTAAGATTGCTTCAGCTAGCGTCAGTTTCAACCTGTACGCCAGTGTGTTTCTCCTCACCTGTCTCAGCATCGATCGATACCTGGCTATTGTTCACCCCATGAAGTCTCGCCTTCGACGCACAATGCTCGTTGCCAAAGTTTCCTGTGTCATAATTTGGTTGCTGGCTGGCTTGGCCAGTTTGCCAGCTATTATTTACAGAAATGTATTTTTCATTGAAAACACCAACATCACAGTTTGTGCTTTCCACTATCAGTCTCAAAATTCAACCCTCCCCATAGGTCTGGGCCTGACCAAAAATATACTGGGTTTCATGTTTCCTTTTCTGATCATCCTTACCAGTTATACCCTTATTTGGAAGGCCCTAAAGAAGGCTTATGAAATTCAGAAGAACAAGCCAAGAAACGATGATATTTTTAAGATAATTATGGCAATTGTTCTGTTTTTTTTCTTTTCCTGGGTTCCCCACCAAATATTCACCTTTCTGGATGTATTGATCCAGTTGGGCATTATACATGACTGTAAAATCTCAGATATCGTGGACACCGCCATGCCCATCACCATCTGCATAGCTTATTTTAACAATTGCCTTAACCCTCTTTTTTATGGCTTTCTGGGGAAAAAATTTAAAAAATATTTTCTCCAGCTTCTGAAATACATTCCTCCAAAGGCCAAATCCCACTCAACCCTGTCAACAAAAATGAGCACACTTTCCTACCGCCCCTCAGATAATGTAAGCTCTTCGGCCAAGAAGCCAGTACAATGTTTTGAGGTGGAGTGACACGTTCAAAACCTGTCTGTAAAGTAATCTTGTGAAAGAAGGAGCCCGAGAAACGTTCCTCTGTAGTGCTTCACTGCCAAAGGAGCATTAGCTATGTTTCAGAAGTTAAGTGGGCTGTAGCTACTTTTCTAAAGCTCTGAACAAAAGCTTTGCTTTCCCTTTGCAAGGACAACAAAAACAAAGCCACATTTTGCTTTAAAAAGCGATAGCTGCTCAAGAATGTCAGAAACTGGATGATTGTGTTGACTTGGAAGATGTTCCTGGCAGAAATGGAATCTCCTCATTCTTTTCTTGTTCTGTTATTTTTGATTTCCACATAAAGGTATTTAGAATATACTAAACCTTCAGACAAGCAACGGGAGATCAGAGCTCAGGACTGTTCTGCCCAGTATCCGATAGGAATAAAGCATTCGTGTCTGCTTAGCTTTTATTAACTGTGGCCCACTTGTACCTGCTTCTGCACATTTCGTACAGACTCACTAAGCAGGAGTCACTATGTTTCAGAACCTTTTGTGAAATTCAGCCAGTGTCTTAAAGACTCATATTACCAAAACATTCCCAGCAAAGTGGCTTACTTGTATAATGGTGTTACTAGTGTCACACATAAATAAACTACTTGTAAAGATGTTACTCTGTACCAGGTCTGTCTTCCTAGTCATATTAGTTTTATTTCCTATCTGAGAAATGTATATAGTCTGTGATAAAAAGATTATATATCATTAAGTATGCTTTCCTGTTTTTAAAAAGTATGTATTCTACATGTGTATGTATACATATATCTATGTCTCTAAACTGTTGTTATTTGATTAAAATCTGGCAGTTATATTTACCTTGAAATAAAATAATTTTATTGTTATGTATCTAATCTTCATTACTTAAGATAGATGATGATTTATTTTAATCACATGTATGAACATTTTTCATTTAAAGTTTAATACAACTGATAGTTTAATATTATGAGTTATAGATTTTGTATCCTATCATTGAAAATATAGAGGAAAACATTATATGGAATACATGTATCATTTTAAATTTTCCACATTTTCTCATGTGACAGCAAAAGAATTCTCATTTCTTATAACTCTAAAATAATGTTACTTTACTCATATTTTTAAAGTAGAAGGGTAGTCTAATTATATATAATCATTGTAGAAAATTTAAAAGATATAGAAAAGTATAAAAAATAAGTTATACTTAGTTCTCCAAGTCAGAAATGATCATCATAACATTTTAATTCATTTCCTTCTAATTTTTTGCATCATTATACATGTGTACATATATAAATTATGACATGGAAGAATAATGTAGATAGAACTTGGTATATATACTTTTCACTTAGCCTCACAGTTTCCTACCCCATAAGTATTCTTCTAAAATATTTTAATTTCTATACAGTATTACAAAGTTCTGATATGGTTAGCTAGTCACCAAATTGGAACATTTAGGGGATTTTTTTCTAATTTTTTCAGTATCACAAAAGTGAGCCCCAGGAAATTCCAGATATTTGCGATGAAGAATGGGATCCCTAAGGGCAGAGAACAAAGTAAACCAGGAGAAAGTGTGCTGGGAGACTGAGGAGTAGACAGAAGGTCGCCTTACACGCCACGGTGCATACCTTACAGGATTGCTGCATGTAGACGCACCCTGCTGTTTTCTGAGTTATTGTAATGAATATGCTTTGCACCATGAAATCATAGGAGAAGAAATGAGGACCCCATGCCATCTAAGGGTCAAAACACATAGCCTGCATGCTGTCTGGTCTCGCAGACAGACAGGGACCTGGGTGCTCTCCACGTGTCACAGGGCAGCCGTCATGGCATCCACCCTGTCCAGGGCCATGGTAGAGCCGTCACTCATCAAGCCAACCCATCCGCCTTGAGAAATTATGTAAATGAGGTTCCAGGAATGAATATCTGCCTTCAGAAAGAGCCAATATTAGAAATCCGACTAGCCTTTTTTTTTTCATAAAGATGTAGCATTTTTTTCATGTAGCTTACACTGAGCAAATTTAGCTTTCATAATATTTATTTCTTAATCATTCATATACAAAGAAGCTTTAGATAAATAAATTTCTAAGAATTTAAAGACCTTAAGATTTACCCTTCAAGCAATGTAATAGGAAAATATTTATCTATACACACAAGAGATGTAAATTTGATGAAATAAATGATGTTAATTCTGAAACTATTAAAAGCGAGTTTGCTCTTATGATTGCTTTGCTTCCAGAATCCAAATGATGATGAGGCATATATGCCCCCAGGCCATGACATATAAAGCTTCTTTTGGAAAAACTAAACAAGATGACTAATAGAGAGTTTGGCTGAACCTCCCATGAATCAGAATATATCTCATGAAACTTCTTTTCCAAGCCTGATGAAGTTCTCTGCCATATGGACACATATACTTGCTAAATGATAATTTCCCACAAATAAACAAATAAGCTTCAATCCTCCCGAATGCAGGCAGATAGAAAGCTGACTGGTGTCTGCCAATAAGAAGAAGCCCTGGGAGGGTTCAGCACAGAGAGGGGAGCATCCTGCATGCAGACTGCTGTGCAGCCCTGCTGTGAATCAGCCAGCACTCTATGACAGCAGAATCCCCAGATGTGCACCCCTTTTGACTGGTGGCCTCCTCCTAGCCACTGCTGTGACAGAGAAGTTTCCAGGGACTATGCAGGCAATCTCTAAACAAGCAACAATTATTTTCATTCATTCACATACGAAGTGGGTAATAGGGGTAAAGAACCTTTCCACTGATGGTACTACCTTTACAGCTACCTCTAGAGCCCCCTTATCCACTCTACCTTCTTTCAGAAATATATCCTATTTCCATATGTGTGCACGCTTAGTAAAGAATCTGGATAGAACTCCTCCTGCCCCAGCTGCCAACACATTCCTGGAAGATATGAGAAGACCTAACTAAATCAACCCAGCATGTGCCTATGACTACGAGGGGACAGGTATATGACCTAAATGAACCTGATCACAGTAAACTTTTTTTAAGGAAAAAAAAAACAATAAAAACAAAGATACAGAATTTTGTAACAATATAATAGGAAATTAACAATGGTTAATATAGTGCATATTGTTATCTTCAAAGTAGTTTCTCAGATTATAAGACATAGGCATGTAAAACTGATCAAAGAAATATAAGCACAAACCATTCTCTTCAATGAACTAAAAGAAATTAATAACTATCTTAGCTATTATATATATGTGTATATGTATACACATATATATATATTCTTTTCCCTCCCCTTTCTCCTTTCCTCCATCCCAGTTGTTCTTTCCTTTTGAGCAGTTTCTTTTCCTTTCACAATATCTATAGTAGATTTTGGATCTTATTTACTCTTTCAATTTCTTACACTACAGAGACAATATGATGTTTACACATGCGAGTCTGATTTATTTCACTTATGAATATGGTATCAAGTTGCATCCATTTACCTATAAAAGTCTCTAGTTTATCCTTCTTTACAGCTAAATAGTACTCTATTCTATAAAAATACCACATCTTTTTACCCATTCTGAGGTTGATGGGAATTTGAGTCGTTTCCAAGATTTAGCTATTATAAATTGTGCTGCTATAAACATGCTGGGTGTGCATATATCGTTGTGGTATAATGTTTTTAACTTTTCTGGGAAAACAACCAGAAGGAAAATAGCTGGGTCAAATGGGATCTCCAGTCCTAGCTTTCTGAGGAATCTCCACACTGATTTCTGCAGTGGTTGTACTATACTCTCACCACCAGTGGAGAAATGTTCCTTCTTCCTCACAATCCCCCCAGCATTTGTTATTGATTGATTTCTTGGTGATAGTCATCCATCTCAGTGTTATTTTAATTTGCATTTCTTGAATGACCAATAGTGTTGAACATTGTTTCATGTATTTATTTGCCATTTGTATTTCATCATCTGAGAAGTGTGTATTTATCTCAGATGCCCATTTTTGGATTGGGTCTTTGAATTTGGGGGACCTGACTTTTTTCAGTTCTTTATATGTTCTAGATGAAGGAGGCCCTTCATCTGAGGGACAGTTGGATAAAATTTTTCCCCATATGTGAGTTTTCTTTTCACTGTGTTTTAATTTTTCTAGTAGTTACCAGACAAAATGTTCACTCTTTCTCACGTGGAGTCCATGTGGATGTGAGGAGTTTCCACTCTGATGGGAGGGATGAGAATTCTAGGATTTCTCCCAGACAGCAGAAGAATACAGCCAAAGTGATTAAAAAATATGGACAAAGAAATGAAGAGGAACCAAAGCTTTATGACATAAGTGAAAATTGACTTTCTATGTCAGCAACCAGAATAACCTCTAGGCCTCTCTTTTTTCCAAACAAGATTTCTCTCTTCTTCTCAAGCCATGAGAATGAGTTTCCTGTCAACACTGTGCAATCCAATTTCCTGTGAAATTACTACAACTATCATTCATCAAATTCTTACTATAGAGAAAAAATAGAATGTTCTCCTATATGCATTATATTATTTAGTCCTCATAACTATTCCTGTCAGTTCTGCTATTATACAATGAGACACAAAGAAGCTTAGAGATTTTGCATAATTGGTCCACAGTAATGTGACTGGGATATCCTGGAGTTGAAATTTGAACCCAGCCATTTTGACTCCAGAATCTGCCCTCTTATTTTCTAAATTACATTGCTCTCCTTTGCACTCTTACTCAAAAAGAAAAAAAAAAAAGAAGATTATTTAAGGTATTTCTAAAATATTGTCTATGATTATTTGTTCAAAATTAATATGATTTTTTAGCATCCACATTTACTGGATTCCAGGCTAGAATTGCAATAGTCTTTGTCCATGAAAATTGGGCTCACTAATGGATTCACTGACCTTACACACCATAGCACTAGATTTTACATTTATTGTAGTTTGATTTTGGATGAGTTTTATTGGGTCTAGCAAGTAAACAAGCTACAACAGTTGACTCGCACAGTAATTAGTTAAATGCTCTGGTCGTTTCTGAAGCAAAGAGTTTAGAATTTATTAAATGGGAAAGGGAAGGAAATTCCTAAATTAATTTTCATGTGAAGTTTTGCCTTCTTACAGCCCAATGGAATGATTTTCTTTTAAAGAATATTATTGAAACATGACATTATATTCTGAGAAAGATCTCCTTTTAAAGTACACAGTTTGGACTTGGCAATAGACTTAGGTGAAGAATACATTTGAAATAATGAAAATAAATGTGATTATATCACCTGTGCATGGAGTCCTGAAAGATAAAGGTGGTAAGATCAAAGCCATGAGTTCTGGTGACAGTTCTAGCAGCATCATACAAGACCACCCTAAAATAGATGGTATTCAAGACAATATGAGGTCAAAAAATAAATAAATAGTCACAACAGAAAAAGCAAAACATACTCACTGTTGCACCTTTTGCTTCTAGCTCTAGAGTAGACATAAAGGAGCAATTGCACATGAAACACTTAAAAACAAGGCAATTTGGCCACAGGCTGAGGGAATGACCATGACATGATAAAATCAAAGCCCAAGATGAATCAGAAAATAGTGATGCAACCCATCATGAGGGAAACTTTGGCATAGAAATAGATCTATGACTCTTGGTGACAAGTGTGTCCCTTGAGGGAGACTTGGCAATGTCTGGACATATGTTGATTGTCACAATTTAAGAAAGGATGTTACTGGCATCCAGTGTATAGAGGTCAAGGGGTACTGCAGCCCACACCACAAGGAGCTTTGTTATCCAAAATTTCAATAGCGCCAAAGCTAAGAGTCTCTAAGGGAGAGAAAGAAAGAAAAAGTAGCACTTCAGCATTGCCGGTCTCCTGAAATTTATAATCTACAAAGTGCTTCTTCCCCTCTTTTTCCTGTGCTGCACGTCGCCTTCTCAAATTGTATTGCACACAAACTTCATTGAAATACATGATTTTATGGTAAAACATTGTTTAAAAAAAGCAGTGTCATTTCTCGGACTAAGTAGGCAAATCTATTAAACTTGTGTAAAAAGCAGTATATTTTAAAGTCACTCATGAATGCTAAGAACAAAGGTAGCAAGGTAGCATGATGTAACTAAAATGGTTAAACCCTCACTTTCAAAGGAGACAAAAGAGAAGATATGGCTCCCACTGAGCAGCTAATCCTCAGAGAAGACACGAGGTACAGAAATGAAAGGTGAGTGTGCAGTGCTACTAGCGGTTCCACCGGAAAGCTCTGTAGTTTCTTAGCATTTGATGTGATTCTGATGAAAATTCTTATTGAACAAAACCAAAGGTTTATTTTGGTTTTACCCTTCAATATTTCCATAGAGGATTTGAATGGCTTTCAATGAAGGAAGCATTAAAACAGGGCAATACAAAACAAATCAGACCAAAAAAAAAAAAAAACCCACACAGAAAGACCAAAATAAAACCACTGACTGCAGGTAAAAAACAAAACAAACAAAAAAAAAGTCACTGAGAAATTATTGGTTTCTGAGCCTCCTGCAGCTGGGATTAAATGATAGCATCATTAAATCTCCAACTCTTTAATCCAAGTAAGAGCAAATCAAGTCCCAAAACAGAGTGATCTGCTTAGTGTGGAATTCCTAAGGAAATTTCTTACATAGAATCATGGATAGAGACCTAGAATCACCTAATGAACTATTTTTAAGCAGTTTTTTGAGTTAACTCTGACTCAGATATGATTTTTTTGCTATGTTCTTCCATAGACTCCTAGAACATTGCACCAATTCCATGTAGGTTCAAGAAGGAAGAGTGTGCAGGTACAGTACTGTGGAATGAGAGCCATCCAGTGCTGCATTTGGCAGGACTCATGATGCCACTGTGATGACATCATGGGCTTTTGAGTCCACAGAGACCTTTCATGAGATTGCTTTGCACTCACAGAGAAAGTCCAAGAAAGTCTCCAAAAAATCTCTAGAAGACTGAAGAGTTCATCTAGTTCTAGCCATCTGCCTCCCCCAGTCCAGGTTACAGACTGTCTCACTCTTCTGAACACTGTATCAATCCCCTGTTCCATGGGATAGAGGCGTGAAACAACTCCTATTTTATACACGCACATGCACACTCACACAACACAACATAGAAAGAGCACATGGCCATGCTTCCTCATCACAGAATACCCTTGATTCCAAAAGTCCTCTATCCCTCTGGACACTTCTTCCCTAGACTCCATGCAGTAGCAAGTTTCACCCACCTCGCACATCACCCCTTTCCTTCTCCCTTCCCTTTTGTCTGTATCACTGCCGCCTTTGGGGAATCAAACTCAGTACCTAGTTTCTCCCACAAAGTCCTTCGTGTCATTAGCTTCCCCTTGCTGAATGGCAACCATGCTTCCTTCCTTCCAGCAGGGATTCATCTTTTCCCTCATGAAGACTGTTAGAATGTTTTCTGGAGAAATTCTGAGGGAAAATTCCAACATATATTGCTAAGTATAGAATTGTTCACGTCACCACTGACAATATAGTGGTCCTCAGATAGTACTCGCCAATCCTAATGGTGGGAAGCAAAAAAATTCTTCATAAAATAGAGCCTATTCATAATTGATTTATCAGAATTGCTGCTTTATTGGTCCTCATGTTTTCCTGCCAATCCAACATGTCATTCCCTACTATTCCTTCTTGCCAGGGGTACTCTGATGCTTTGGGTATGGCAGGGTTCTGTGCTCTACATGGTCGTCCTTTCATAAAGATGTACTTATGAGGTTCACTTAACAGATGTTTAAATTGAACCACCTTCTCAACTTTCCCCACTTATATTTATTTAACATATCATTGGGATTAGTGTACATGTAGTTCTTACATTCCACAGTTATTTGCAGAATTTAAAGCAATATAATCTTTATTTCAAAATACAAATCATTATGTACCTAAACCACAGAAGCACACCTCATTAGTTAGAAATAACCATTTAATCCATTTACCTGCAGGCAAGTACAAAAATTATCAATGTTACTAATACGACCTCATACTTTAAAAGATACAGGAAGACAGTGACTATTTTTACAGAAGCCAAAGATTAGTTTTTGATCGCTTGAATTATAGGTTCTTTTCATAACCTTCTGATAGTAAGGACACATCTGTACTTAGTTGGGGACAATTATATCAAGGATACAACACCTTTCCTTTATTATTTGTGTGTTTTTAACTCAAGTGTTTCAATACAAGATGAAAAAACAAAAACTTTCCTAAGAAGTGTTTTTATGTCATTTGCATTCCATCATTCTAAAAGACCAGAATTTAATTTCTAAAGAAGAGAAATTATTTTCCCATAATTTTCCTCTTCACTTTCAATGTCAAAAAGTATCTAAGATTTCAAACTTGAGACCATTCTCCATACTTTTACCAAAAGTTGTTATTATTACTTAAGATATAAGCAGCTTCAGGAAAACATCTGAAATTTTTTAACCTGAAACTACTACTATGATTCAGTGGTTATAGTGAGAAGGAGTGCAGGATATTGCTACCAGTACATTTAGAAATAAGTGTAAGATGTGCTTCCTGTATATATTTGGAGTTCATTTCTAATGTACCCTCTCCAACAGAGGACAAATGAACAGACGAGGTTGCTACTTCTTACAAGAGGGTACCCCCTCTCACCATTGTGTTCATACACACCTCCCACTCTTCCTCACCTCTGTACTTGATGCCTGAAGAAGCCCTAAATTCCCTCTTTGGCAGAGGGCCTCATCTTTCTCAAGTATTCTCTTAACAGGAGAAAATGATAGAAAGTAGTTGAGGCTAAAGTAGATGGAATAATTTCCTGTTTCTTACAGATTCAAAAGAAAAATGAACAAAAGCAAGAAGACGGAGGAGGAGGAAGAAAGGGGGAAGAGCAAGAAGTTTCAAATGATCATAATCCAACTATTCTGAACCTCGAAAATCCTTTCTTCTTTTCTACAAAACTGTAAAGTCACGAAAACATAAGCACACAATCGTTACCATTTAGTTAACAATTTAGAAATTATTCTGACCTTAGGTTATTCACTTCAACTTTCTATTTACAGACCTGGACAAAAGGAAACTCCATGTATCTGTCTTCTATATCTAATACAACTGGCATTCTTGAAATTCTGTCTTCCCTCCTCTTCGAAACACTGCACTCCTCTGGATTTCTTCCAATCTTCTTTTCATGTCTTCTTTTTCACTTACTTTATGAGACTACACATACACACTGCTGTCATTTTTGTCCAAGAGCCAGATCCCCAGCGGTCTGCATTTCTAACTGCCTCCTGGGTGGATATAGTTGTCTGGAGGGACACAAAATAGCTCACACTCAACTTATCTAAAACCAGGCTTGAAAAACAGGCAGGAAGAAAAAGTATAGAACCCAAAACTTCTTGCACAGAACAATCTAGTGAGGACACTGCTGCTGTCATCAGTAACCTCCAGCTGCACCCTTATACTTCCCCCACCACTGGACGAAGAGTTCTTTCCCAATGTCAGTCCCTGGTTCCACTGACCCCGCTGAACCTAAAGACCAGAGTGGGGGTTACTGGCAGCTTGAGAAAGACTATTGCCTAAAACCTGGAGGCTTATTTACAGCATCAATTCCATATTCAGTTGCTGGGCAGCCAGAAAGTAACAGATGAGCTTGACAGAAACCATTGTAAAGACAAGGAAAAATGGTAATGAGTAGAGGCCATTCTTGACATACCTGGGAAATTGCTTCAGTAGCTGCTGGTGTGTGTACACCTTCTGCACCAGGTGCTGGGCTCCCAGCTGGCCTTCCTGATGTCCTTGTACCTACATACCCGCCCTTTCTTCACCAGCTGAAATGACAACTCTGGGCTAATCACTTACTTTCCATATAACTTCACTTCATAAATCTTTCTCTCCCTGTCCTCATCAAGCCAGGGTTCAGTTTAGTCAGAAAGCCTGGAGCAGAGTTTTACATGTTACAAATTCTAGGCAAGGAGATGGCACTGGATACAGACTTCCTAACCTCCCTATTCTACAGATGAAGATTACTAGCCCCCAAAAGGGAAGCAAGCCCTCACAGAAGTCTTTCTGCTCTAAGACAGCACAACACTTCACAAGGAATAGAGGTGGGTTTGCAATTCTTAAATATCAAACAGGGGAGGTAACTTTGGAGTAGATCTTCCAAGGCGACTAAAGTTATACCTCATAAACCCTGGGACAAAGAAAACACAATTAGAAGAAATTAAAGATGTTGTCTCCCAAAGAGATCTAGGAAAGTGGAAAAGGAAAAAGGAAGGTTTGCAATTGATTAGGAATGAGAATCCCAGAGTCTTATGTGTATCCCCAACTTACAAGTGCTTTGTCCTTGAAGTTCACAGTGACTACCTCCACATGCCTACAGTGATCATGGCCTCCCACCTGGAGAGACAGCGACGACAAAGAAAAGGACCTGCAGCAAGAAGGAATCCAATCTCACAGTTAGAGCTATGCTGCTCAAGTAGTGCTCCCCAATGTGTACAACCATTAAGTTGCTCAACTGAGACTCAGGAGGCTGCAGATCCTGGTGCCATGGGTATGGAGTGGGGCCTGAAACTGCATATCATACAGGCTCCCGAGAGATGTCCTTGACCCTGCTCTAAGGGCCACATTTTGTGTAGTGAGATCTGGTACATAAGGTCATATTTTAGTCAGAGTTTGAACTTAAATGTCTTACTTCTAGGCACATAAAATGAGTATCTCACACTTCTCACATACTCTTACCTAAGAAGAATTTGTTACATGGGAAAGTTGTATTAAGATAAAACTTGGGAAAAAAAAACAGATAAAACTTGGGGAGCGTCTGTTCAAAACATAATTTTTTGATTATTTTTGGCATGGTAACTACTTTTGAAATATCATTTAAGCTACTCAAGAATAATAATACAAATTCAAAACATTAAAAGCATTCAAACCAGAAAGCTCTTCCAGACCACAAAACAAGGTACTATATCTCTTCAAATACTGCTGCTAGGATTTCTCTGCTGCATTCTGAGTCAACCCTGGAGTGTCTGAGCCTCCGTCATTGCCATTTAAATCAATATTGCTTTAAGGAAAAGGTTGTAATTTTTAGTTGTTGTCTGCTAAATGGGAATGCTAAGATTTTGTGTTGCTATGAAGACTCAGGCAGCGTAGCAATGCGCAGTCTCAGGCAGAGTATATTGAAAGAGGAAAGGAGTGAGCCACTATATCTTTTCATGGATTTATCTTCTCTCAAATGTGTATGGATGCACAGCAAGCAAGCTGCAATACCACACTTCCCTGGTCATTGAATATCCTGCAGTGCATTTCTTAATTAAAACCAGCATCACAAATATGATTGCTTAAGTGCCCCAAACCTGGCCTGCTTAATGTCCAATCAGAGAACTGTATGATCATTAAATCCATTTGGAACCACTTCTTTTTCCCTGAGGTGAGTACAGTTAAGCTCTAAATATTCTTATTGTTTTCTATCAAGTGTATTTTTTAAAAAATACTGCTTCCTTTTTCAGTATCAAAATTTTCATTTCACTTTTGTAGTAAGAATTTAACCCTGTAACAGCTTACTATGATTTTTTAAACTAGAATTTATAAGGAGGCTGAGTGAGGGTTAAGGAATAATTTGAGTGAATGATACATACAGTGTTGCCTAGTAACACAGGCTGATCTGTACAAAGCCATAAATTGCAAAATTTCATAGCAGCACAAAAAACTTTTACTGGCACTTAAGCATATTTTTCCCTGATTGAAGCAGAATTCATGCAACAATTACAACCACATGACTAGAGCTGGTAATGATTAGCCTTCAAGAGCTGCTGTTTTTTCTGACAGTTCCAAAGCTGTTTTTGTTTGTTTCAGGAAAGAGAGTATCAGATCTTTTATGGGCCAACCTTCCTGAAAAGGCAGAATCAAGCCCAGTAATTAGCCAGTGCCCACATCTTAACTAGAGCTTCCAATGAAAAATAGAAGAGTTATGTAATAATTCACAATTCTAATTAACTTGTGTCAACCAGAACCAACTCTAAGTGTACAAATACATACTTTAGAGGCTGTCCTCCTATTATGTAACATAAGTGTAAAAACACATAACCCAGAAATGGCACAAACACACCTGCAACTTTATCAAGAATAAAACTTCATGAAGATGAAAACTGAAAGCCAGAAAGGTTATTTTTCTTTATTGTAACAAGTATCTCAAGAAACACTCACTTTTTAAATTAAATTTTATTTATGATAACAAATATCCTCAGGAACTGTCTACATTTAAATTAAATTTATTTTTAATTCACACATAAAAACACATTATTATTTATTTTAATGGAGTATCAAGTATCGTTTCAATATAGGTACAGCGGATTACCAAAATAATTGGTGAATGTTTAGATTAAAAATTATTACAATAAATGATACATTGTCATTAATCCACCTCACTTTGAACACACTTATTTCATTGTTCTTATCACTTTCTCTTTTTTTTTTTCCCCTGAGACAGAGTTTGAGACAGTTTGGGCTCACCTCAAACTTGTTTATGTAGCCCAGGCTGTCCTGGAACTTATTTATGCAGATCAGGCTGGCCTTGAACTGATGGCAATCCTCCTGCTTCAGGCTCCCAAGTGTTGAGATTATAGGCATGCACCACCATGCCCAGCACTTGCCACTTTCTGAAGCAGTGCTGGAAGTCCTCTTTCATGACTGTCTTTATGAGGTGTGATATAAAAGACAGTGAATGCTGCTGCTGAGTGCCACCCAAAAGAAAGACAGCCTCCTAAAAACATTACAGTGTGTCTTCGTCTACCTTATTCACCAAATCTAGCACCATACAATTTCTGGCTCTTCCTCAAAGTTAAAATGACCATAAAAGGTAAAGGCAATGTCCTCTATTCAGAACATCAAGGCAGCCACTAGACACAATGAAAGAAAGATTCACAAAAGAGGACTCTCATAAATTCTTCAGAAAGTGGCAAGAATGATGAAATAACTTAGTTTGAAGAGGGAGGAGCATATTTTGAGAAGGATTAACGATGATGTGTATTTTACTGTAATAAATATTCTAATTTAAACATTTACATTATTTTTTCATCACACCTTGTGCACATTTCATAATGTTTAAATAATGTTAAATGTATGTATCTCTTTGTTTTGGTTACTTTTTTCCAGTTGCTGGGACAAAATACCTGACGCCCAAAGTGAAGCAAGGAAAGGTTTATTTAGCTCACAGTTTCTGGAGATTTGAGTCCATAATCAGCTGGCTCTAAGGCAGGGTGGCATGGCACTGGGGCAACACTTCAAGGCAGCAGCCAGCGCAAAAGGGAGCAGCCATTCATGGCGGCTGCAAGCGGCAAGAGCAAACCCGCGCCAAAAAGGAAAACACGCCCCCATTCCAACCTTACATTGTATGTCAGCTCCACCCCTGGGCGGGTGCAGCACTCACACCACCAACCCCAGCGCTAGACAAGGAGTCAATCACAAATGCTAGATTCAGCTGCTTCCATGACTACATGAGGCTTGGGGGGGGCATCTATATACAAACCCTAACACTCTTCAAGTATTTATTATTTCTTCGTAGTAAAAATATTCTTACGGCTTTATGAAATGCACATTATTTTTGTCTATAGTCACCCCACTGCCCAATAGCACAGTTGTTCCTGACTGTAGTATAATTCCCATTGATTAATTTAGAAAATGTTCTCAAGATATCTTCCAAATATAGTTGTTGAAGTAATTATTACAAAATATAATTAGGAAGGGAAGTTTTACTCACACTGAATTCAAGATATTTTGTTGAGTAAGATCCTATGCCTAGACCAAAGAAATTATGGTTTATGAAAATAATAATTTATTATACCCCAACACACACACACACACACACACACACACACACACAGACACATACAAACATAGCTAAAATGAATGTGTTTCATTGACAGAAGACTGGGTAATTTCTTTTTCTATAACAAACACATTTCTATGAATAGATTCACCAGTATTTTTGAAGGGATTCATACTATAGTTCAAGAAAATTGAGAAATAAATGCTTTGATCCTTTCATAAAGTTTTCATTCCTCTAGATCTAGCTTGAATAAAAAATGTTTATAAAAATTTAATAGGTAATGCAGGCACCTAAGAATGCATTGCAGAGCACATAGGAGAACATATATTCAGGCTTAGTCTTTCAATCAGTTTTGTGGTTGAGCTTCCTGGTGAACATTTCAATAAATCTGAACTTACTTTCACTTGAGCCTTATAATGTCAAACTTTTCATTTGGTTTCTCAGAATCCCACAACTCTAATACAGTTACAGAAAGATCTGTGAAGATACAGATGCTACTAAAGGAAATAGAATAAACAGGCATTGAAAGCAGAGGTAGATATCTAAAAATAATAAAAACCCATAAAGTAACCTATCTAATCCAAAGATCCCAGGTCCAGGAAAGACCACTGACCCACCACACCACCAACTCTTGGAATACATGGAAACAGAAATGGAAATGTCCCACCATGTAGTGCCAGTGAGCCCCTGAGAAACTTATTTAACCTTCCTGAGTCCCAATTCCTTCCTCTATAAAATTATAGTATTGGATTTGATGAGCTCTAAAATCCCTAACTCCAAGATGCTATAACTGAATCCTTCCACAGATCTATATGAAAGTTTCCATGGCTTCCTACTTTGTTATTTTACTGCAAGTAACAATTAAGAAAATAGCAGTCCAAGCTATAAAACTAAAATTGGCCAATACCCATGATGGTTGAGGTGTGATATGCTTTACAAACAAAGTAACATGCTTCACTTTACAAAATGTGACCTACGTACAGTCACATAGCCCAGTACTCAGTACATAGTGGCTTTCAGCAAAAATCACCTCCTGCTGCTGTCCTTCTTGTATACACATACACATATCCCCATGTATTTAACTGTTTGCCTTTCATTAAAGAGCGAGGTACTGTGGCTGTGCATTCCAAACACAAGCACAGAAAATAACAAGTCTGAAAAGTTTACTTATTTAACTGGCAATACATTGTCTGGACTATATGTAGATTTAGGGCCATAATGTCGTATGCAACTTCTGATTAAATTTTAAAGCTGATTAACTTAGATATTTTGAAAATAATTTAAATTTCTCAAATTAATCCCGATAAGTGAAGCACATTTTTCTGCTGTGTGTTAGAAAGCAACAAAACCATCAAATTCTTGAATGACCATTAAAAGAATTAGATGGATTATGAATACTTTGTTTTATTAAAACTAATTTGTTCTGCAAAGAAGTTACATGCCTTAGTTACTTTTCTATCATCTCTGAGACAAAATACCGAACATCCAAAGTTAAAGGAGGAAAGGTTTATTTAGCTCACAGTTTGTAGAAGTTTCAGTTCATAATCAGCTGCCTCCAAGGCAAGGTGGCACATGGCAGGGAGAGGGGCAACCATTCATGGTGGCAGAAGACAACAAAAGCAACAAGCAAGCAAGACAAGAATCTTTCTGTCCCTTATATTATATGCAGGCTACCTGCCCTAGCACTTACACCCTTAATCCTAGCCAGAACTATGTCAACCCAAATGGTGGACTGACTTAGTAATTACACACCCTTAATCCTAGCATCACACACTCTAGATTCAGCCACCTCTGGAAAAGCCCTACGACTGCATGAGGCTTTGAGGGAACATCAGGATGCAAGCCATAGCACTATAGACTGTTAACTCAGTAATCCACTGAAGATCAGAGAAGCATAATGAGAGCAACAGAACCTCTGAGCATCTTTCTAAAAACAGCCTGAGAGAGGAACAAATTCATCAAATTGCTCCTCATTCATTGGTCATCAGAGTGTAAAAGAATATAAATTCTATAAAACACATTACTTGAAATTCCCAAAGACTTCCAAAAGATAAATATTATATAATACTCAATAATCAAAGAAAATTCTAAATTATATTGCTATCAAAATATGTGGTTATCAGTTGTAAATTTTACAGTTTACAAGATAACCAGAATTACTGGAGGGCTTTAGACACTTCATTATACAAATGTAATGCACTTTTATTAAACGACTGTGGCCCAAATTGACAAGTGAAAAATTTAGTGAATCTGTCTTTAAAAAGAAAAAATTAGAGTATCCTTCAACTTTATAAATTAGGAATAAAACCTATGTAGACAAAATTGGGAGAGTTCATGCTTTTAACTAACTAAAGGGAAAGTTCCAAATTAGTTTCTTCTTATGTACAAAGTTATTTCATTTCCAAAAGAATGAAATAATTATGCTTTCATATGCTTTAAGACAGTTTTACTTTAGCTATGCTTAGCATTTTATTTAGGAGTCATCCTAATTATATTAATAATATTGTGCACATAAATTACTTAATGTAAGAGATATGAAGATTTCAAGAAGACCAATTTTCTTAAACGTATACTTGAAAGCAGAAAACTGTTCAAATAATGTATTTTTCTAAGAGGAACATATTAGAAGTGTTCTACCTTTTAAACAAGGTGCAGCAAACAGTGTCATTATCACCCATTATTCTAGAATTTGTAATAGGAGAACTATTAAAAGGTAACTTAGTGAAGTGGAAGAGAAATCAAGCATGAGTTTATTATTTCCATCTATTAAAAACAGTGACTTTCTAAAATCTTATGGAAGACTGGAAAGTGATTTTCAACTTAGAGACACAGAAAGTAAAATGGGTCAAAGTCCACTGCATCTGTTTTCAATTATTGAGACATAGAGTCCTCAAGCAGCCAGAGTCAGCCAGAATTGTCTGAGACCTGAGGATCATAATGAAAATATCTTATAGTAAAATGTATTCCCCATAGGTTTAAATGCAAAATGAGAACCCAACTTTTTATTACTCGTTAAATGAAATGTGCAGTCTTTTTCCCCTTTTAAGGTCAAGTATGCAGTATTTTGGAAAACAAACCATAAAAACATGATTAGAGAGAACAGAGGAAGTCATTATTATCTCTAGTCATAAAGAATGTGGCATCGTTCTATCAATCTAATGCATCTTTGTAACAGCAGTGGCAGCATGTGGCCGTGCTTAAACTGCAAATACAGTATGTAAGAAAAAGCGTGGATTAAAAGAGCACTGAGATACACGGGGAAATGGCCACACAGATTAGATTATTTTTATAAGTTCTATTTGCTTCCCAAAGACCCACTTAACATTATATATTGCTGCATTATCTACCTGAGCACAAACAATACATTCATCAGTCCAACAGTCATAAAGTAAATCCAGGTATGTATAGTCTATAACAATGAGTTAAAGTCCATGTTTGACATAAGGTGTAGGAAACTAAAATATCTGCAGAATCAACTGTGAAATATTGATATTAAATAAATGCATACAATATCTTTTTTTGCCTTCTTGAAAATATTTATAACTCAAAAATTGGAGATGGCAAGATGAGCCTTCTCAATGCTAATATCATAGCCGACATCATATAAAAGCTTATCACAAAGACGAATATTTCAGAGTGCATGGCTTTTGCAAAAAACAGCTTCATTGTTGAGGCAGTTCCAATACAGTGTCAGGTTTTCAACAACAGTTGCTAGCTATCTGTCATATTTAGGGCAGTTATATTCTCAATATGCTCTGCTAGCGGCAGCTGGATCAACTTGAAACCAATTTGAAAAACATGGTTAGGAAAGTAAAGGAAATGATCTGTAACATGATAAACGTACCATATTGCACATGAGATTCTCACTAGTGTAGCTTGTCAAGTCAGGTTATCTAGAAAGGGTTGAATTTTTAAGCCAACATTCAGGCTCAAAATTTCATGTTTTAGAGGTTAGTGATAACTTTCATTTCCAATCTGTCTTCTTTTAAATGCTGGATGGCATTCTCCACAAGTTTCAGTTCTCAATAAAATAAAAGAAAGAACCAAAAGGTAAAACCTACTAACAGCTCCATTGCCTACAATGCAAGGGGAGCAAAATCTAAGCAGAAGAAATTGCATTCTGACTGAAGGAGAGCATAAGACAACTTGGAGATTCTGCTGTGTTCATAGGGGAAAACTTGTTGTTTGGTTGGTTGATCTCAGGTTTTTTTTTTGTTTGTGCAGAAGTAGAGATGTTGCAACACCAACTCACATGCTAACATGAACAGGGACGGTGCAAGAAAGTTAGCTGTCTAGGACAGCTTGTTTTCATCTTATTAGTAGTGTAAAGAACTAGATAAACGTCTTATTAGTGTGAAGAACTAGATAAAAGTCTGCAAAGAAATAAAACTGACCTCATGGATGAGCTAAAGAAATGTGGCCCAACTTGTTATTAAACACTCAGAAGAAATCTCCATGGGCAAAAGAACAATCAAGAGGATGCCAAAGGCATGAGTACCAATTGAAGTCTCTCTTTCAGGCTTCCATTTCTATAATTTTTCACACACATGTCTCACAGTAAAACCCAGGATTTGTCTAGGCACAGCCAACTGAGAATGTTGAAGTCACAGAAAAATCCACATAAAAGAAATCCAGATTCATGATTTTCTAAGGCAGTCTTTTTTTTTTTAACATCCTTAAGCTAGGTGTTCACCAGACTCACAGTTGCTGCTAGACTAAATATTTGTCTTCTTTTAAAAAAAATACAGCATATTTCTTTCCATTTGGCATTTTAGAGTTATTAAAAATTATATAGATGATAGATAAAGGTAGATTGATTGATTGATTGATTGATGATAGATAGATAGATAGTAGAGAGATAGAACAGTTGCAAAAGGAAATAGGACCAAGAGATGGAGAAAACAGGGAGGAGAGCAGAGAAAAGGAAAGGGACAAAAAAAAAAAAGAATTAAGATGTGTTGTGTGCATGTTCCAACTCCACACAAGAACATGAGGAATGTAATCAATATATACTACAAATGTACCAATAAACATAAAAATTAAAAATAGGACAGATTTCATTTCAAAGCTAATTAAGATATTATTTCCAGCTCTCTCTTTGACAGTCCTTCTTAGTCATGGTTCAAGCACTCATTTCCAAAGGGAAATGCTAATGAGCAAGTAATGCAGTGCATGAAAGTGCTTGCTTGTACACTAGATTGCCCACCCCACATCTCCAGCCTTCATTAAGCACTCTCATTTAGTGAAATAGTCAAAAGGCTTTCATATTTACATAAATGAACCAGTTACAATAACAATACTAGGTCCTTTTGTTTTGTATGCGTATACTCAAATGTACAAAATCTTAGTAGGTTCAGTAAATAGTGATCATGTTAGCCATTTTATTGAACTAAATGTTATTCTCCTGTGTTCCAAGTGCTGCCAGAATATGATTCTTTCTACTAATTTGATACTGCCAATAAATGAAATGTGCCTACAGGAGTCTGTTTCAATATTCTGGATGACTGATGAATGCCAAGTTGAAGATCAGTGCAAAAAAGGGTCTCCCCCCTGCCACCCTGGCTGTATCTTGGTCAATTATCAATAAAAACTCCTTTTCTTTCTTCATCTATTGGAATTTATTTGCCTGTATTGTACTACTTTTTTACCCTTTAAGATTGAATATAACAAGATCTTTACCCTTAAGAAGATCATAGATCAGCAGGGAAACCAAATATGACCAAATCATGGTAGTACATGTGTAGAGTGCCATATATTACACGACGATGTCTACAAGAAGAGATAATTTCGCTCCCTCAAGTCTGTTCCCTGGCTACTTGGCCTGCAAGGGCCACTGAAATGCGACAGTGGAGTTTATTATGGTATATTAACAAAGAAATAAAAATTGGTAGGTCTTATGGGTTGAATCATATGCTCCAAGAAATCTGTTAAGTCTTAACCCAGGTACCTCTGAATAACCTCATTTAGAAATACAGGTACCACAAAGTAAATTAGTTAAACTAGGTCATACTGGAGAGTAGGTCTCTAATTCAATAAGAGCTGTGCCCTTAAGTAAGAGAGAAATTTATGCACAAACATGCACAGAGGAAGATGATGCGCACAAGAAGGCAGCCATGTGAGATGGAGGCAGAGATTAGAATAAAATGCCACAGCTAAGGAACTGTGGGGGCCAACAGAAACTGAGAGAGACAAGTTCAGTTTCACTTTCTGACTTCTGACTGCCAGAATGTAAGGGAATACATTTCTTTGTTCTAAGTCATCTACTTTGGGTACTTTGTTTTGCAGTAAGTAGACAGAGAAAATTTTCCATGGAATTTAGGGGTTTTTGTGAAACCTGAAGGTAGCTTTTCAGAGATGATAGTTGTAATGTCTAAATAATTGTGTCAATTTGAGACATTTAGAAACTTAACTAAATTGGCTTAGCAATTCTACACCCCAGGGTGTAGCAGACCCACCCTAGGGTGGCTCATCACCTGGACAGTGAAAAAGGAAAGGAGGAAGGACAAATAAATTCCATTCTTTAGAGGAGCTCCAATCTTGGCCTTTGGCTTGGACGTCGTCTCCTGGCTGGTGCGGACTTGCACGGGATACTGGAGTGAACTGCAGACCTTGGATTGAATCCTTTGGCCTCTGGCATGCAGACGCCCTCTGCACACTTCTTCATCTGACTCTGTGACTGACCATCATAAGCCAAGCTTGTAATATTTTACACATTTGTATATCTTGTATTATATCTGTTTTCTCTAGTAAAACCCTAATACAATGATACAATTGATTCAAGCATTGCATTTAAAAAAATGAAGAACAGGAATTGATCTAAGATTTGCAAAGCACAAATAACAGCACAAATTTAGAAAGATTTGGTCAAAGAGGGTAACCAATGAGACAAAAATTACAAAAAATACTGGGAAACATTCACTGAAGGTTTGTGGTGACCAATAGTGTTCCAAATGCTTTATATTGATTAGTTAAGTTAGCCTTTTTGATAATTCCTACAAGTTGTTATCTGCATGTTACAACTGAGGAGGCTGGGATATGTGGAGATTGAGTAACTTGCCCAATGTCATAAAGAATAACAGGACTAGTATTTAAAAATCAGGCAATCCATCATCAGGGCTGGTATTCTTAACACTACCAGTATCATTCACTCCTATCCATTATCCTCATACCCACAAGTGTCTTTTGATAACCACTTCCCTCAAAAGTTCTTCCTGTAAATGTTTCCCGGTGCAATCACTTTATTTGCTCAACTAATTTTTTGATAATTTATGTAAAAGTCACAAAACCTAAAATATCACTTAAAAGTAAAAAAGTTCTGGGCCAGGGATTTAGCTCAGCGGTTCAAGCACTTGCCTGGTAAGTGCAAGGCCATGAGTTCGATTCCCAGTACCAAAAAAGAAAAAAAGTAAACAGGTCCATAGCATTTAGTGCATTCATTCAGTGATACTCAGTACGACCAAAAATCACAGTAGCTATATTAATCACACAAAAATAACATAATTTGTACATATATGGTATATTTCAAAGACCCAATAATGGGATACAGGTAAACTGAATGTATTCTTCATCAAGATTGTCTTGATACATATGACTATGCCTACATTATCATTTAGAAAAAATATCACAAATCCGCATTTGAGAATTTGCAGATCATGTAACATAAAATGAACTACCGATTATTCTGCTCTAATATTTCTGTGGAAGATATGTCAACCAGTAATAGGGCAATGAAGATCATATTATTCCTTATCTAGCTGAACATTTGCAATCCTCTGCACATGTTATGGTTGTTACATTGTGTCAACTTGAACAGTTTAGAATTTTACCTGAGAGACTCAGCAGGGTGCCAGGATGCTTTGTAAATATCCTTATCCTGTACAAAGGAGGGCAAGGACATTTTGTGAGTGTTACACCCACCCTGAAGGGGGAAGTGGCCTACAGTATAAGGGAGGAGAGGAGGCTTGTTTTCCTTTTTTGCTCTGGCTGCTGCCTTGTGCTGCCCCAGTGCCATGCCACCCTGTCTTTGAACCAGCTGATTATGGACTGAAATCTCCAGAAACTGTAAGCTAAATAAACCTTTACTTTCCTAATTTTGGGTGTCAGCTGTTTGTCTCAGCAACAAGAGAAAAGTAACCAAGACAGCACGCAATCAAAAGTTTGTGGTATTATCATAAAACCATCTTCTAAAAATTGTCAGTCCTCTTAAGTAAGACAGTCGTGTTTGATATACATAAAAATGTCAGAGTGTCTCTGTTATGCAAATTAAGGAGATAAGCACCCAATTACCCAATACACACACTCAAAATGAAGGCTTGCTGTAATCCCAGCACTGGGGAGGCTGAGACAGGAGGATCATTGCAAGTTCAAGACCAGCCTAGGCTACAAAGTGAGCTCAAGACCAGCCTGAACAGCATAGCGAGACCCTGTCTCAAAAAGACAAGGGCCGGGGATTTGGCTCAGTGGCATAAGCACCTGCCTGCCAAGCGCGAGGTCATGAGTTTGATCCCTAGTGCCGCAAAAAAAAAAAAAAAAATGAAGGCTTGTGGCTGAAAACAGTATCAAAAGTGCAGCTGAGAGAACTTGACACAATTGTCCTGAAGCCAACCCAAGACCTCTCACTGTACAAACCAGGAATGTAAGTCCTCTACTTCCACTTTCTCATGTGACACTGGTTACTTTGGAGGTATGCAGCTCCCATGGAAACTACTTTCCCCATTGGTTCTATGGTCCAGAGCCACCTGGAAGCAGACTAAGTGATCAAAGTAAAAAGTTGCATGGGATCAGAAGTCTAACTCTGCAAATATACTTACTTAAATGCTTTTCTTGCCTTGTAAGAATTCTATTGCCCTGTGTGTCTGATTTATTTCACTTAAGAGTATGGTCTCAGGATATATTCACTGACCAAGAAATGTTTCAAGTTTATGTCTTATTTATTTTTTTATTTTTTTGAGACAGGGTCTTGCTATGCAGTTTAGGCTGGCCTTGAGCTCATTTTGTAGCCCAGATTGGTCTCAAATCTTCCTGCCTCAGCCTCCTGAGTGCTGGGATTACAGGCATGCACCACCACACCCAGCTAGCTTATTTTTCTTTATGGCTGAGTAGTACTTCATTGTGTAAAAAACCCCCATCTTCTTTATTCATTTGGGCTTTCTCCAAGATTTAGCTATTACAAGCTGTGCTGCTATAAACATGAGTGTGCATCTATCACACATGCTGTAAATATCACATTGTTTCTCTGAGATGAGAAACTGAAAGTGCAAATACGGACCAAAATGTATAATAAATATCATAAAATAGGAAGAAAATGTTCAAATAGGAAGAGGAACTAGGGAGGAAGAGAAGAGCAAGGAAGGGAAAGAAAAAAAACAAGAAAAGAAGGAAAAAATTAAAACACAATTTTTGTAAATAAGAAGAAAGGTTGAAGGAAAAGTATGAAAATGCCCCTCTAATACGGAAAGGATAGGCTTATAAATGCCTACAACTTCTCCTAAAGAGTTTACAAGAGCTGGTTTTATTATGTGTGATGATATGAACAGCTACTTTGGAGAAAACAAGACATTATGGTAGCCATTGCTGATTTCTTAACATCATGTTTTGAAGTCCAATAATGCTTTTGTTCTTTGATTTGACTGGTTTTAGTCTGTTTTCTATTTTTTGATGGCA
Organism: Cuniculus paca; assembly: GCA_004365215.1. Taxonomy (NCBI): domain Eukaryota; kingdom Metazoa; phylum Chordata; class Mammalia; order Rodentia; family Cuniculidae; genus Cuniculus; species Cuniculus paca. The sequence continues at coordinate 85,267 of RJWT010000142.1, forward strand.
ATATGTGAAAAGGTATGGACAGCTATTTTGAAGAAAACAAGAGACAGTATGGTAGCCATTGTTGATTTCCTATTGTCTGGTTTTGAAGACCTATAATGCTTTCATTCTTTTGTTTTGATTGGTTTTATACTATTTTGTTTTGTTTGAATTTATTGTGTGTGAAGGTATGAACAACTATTTTGAAGAAAACAAGAGACACTGGTAGTCACTGTTGATTTCCTGTTATCTCATTTTGAAGTCCTATATTGCTTGCATTGTTCTGTTCTGATCTGCTTTGTTCTGTTTTATTTTGTTCTGTTTTGTTTTATTCTCTTTAAAATAAAAAAAAGTAAAGGAATGGGAAAAAGAAGAATCAAGATGCATTATGTACAGGGTAAAAATTCCCAATGATGGATGTGATCATTATGTATATTTAAATTGTACCAAGAAATTTAATTTAAAAAATTAATTAAAAAATAATTTTATTGCCCTGGCCTACTCAGATTTCAAACCTACAGAGCAAGTTTGTCTCCTTCAAGCTACAGTCAGTGTTAAAAGTTTGGTTTTTATATCCTGGTATCCTCAACTCATCGACATAGGCCCCCCCAGTGCAGCAGGAGGTTTGTGTTTGGCTCATGCGGGGAGTCAAGATGCAGTTGCCTCACCCATTTAAATCTTTCTTCACATGACCTTGAGCAAGTCACTCAACCTGCTGAGCCTCAGTTTGATTATCTAATAATAAGGATACTGCCCAACCTCAAGTGTCTTGGCAGAATAAACTAAAGGTAGCAATGTGAGCAGTTGACATCAGATTCTCCAGCAAATGTTGAAGAGTTTCATGATAGTTGTCCATGTTGTGCAAGACAGCCATGGGGAGAATCAAATGGGACCATTTCTTAGGTTCCTTGGCTTAATAAGGTGGCAGAATAAAATGTCTGCACCTGAGTGGTTTTAAAAAACTTAAAGATGAAGCTTGGTTTACAAATATCCCAGTACAGTAATTATGAGTTCCTAGTTGAGTTACCATCCGCACTATACTTTTCCAGTACCAGGAAAATGGAATTACCCCCTACAAAGCTTCTACCACTGTGATAAGAAGTCAAGAGATCACTTAACCCCTGACAAGCAACCACTGCAAGAGACAAATAATAGTACTGCAATTTAGCAGACAGGAAATTGAACCTCTGAAAGGCTGGGAAATTGTGCACATGTTTGACCCTTAGTCTTATGACAAATCTGATGCCTCCTCCTCTATACCACATACCTTGTACTTTAATACTAGCACTAATAATCCCACTAAAATGGGTTTAAGTATTATTAATACCTGGTGTGAAATACGTATTTGTGATATTTGTTCCACTTTGGTACATTAAATGTTATAATTTTTGCAGAAACTCTATAAGATTGGTGCTACTGTTGCCCTTGCAACACAAATGTGAAAACTGAGACCCAAGAAATGAAGCAACTTTCCTAAGGTCAAAGAGTCGCCGAATGTCAGGGTTCAGATTCAAATCCTGGCAGCAAGATTTATCCTTGGTGGTTTTAGCCATTATATGAGATGAAAACATCAAGTAGGGTCATGACTCTCAACATGAACTCAGCTCACAACATTCTTCCCAGAGAGCTATGGCCAGTGATTATGAACTTCACTAAGGAAGCAAAGTGATTTTCCCCAAAGCACACAAAAGCAAGACCAGAACTTAAACCAAGCATTGTGGACAGTGTTAATAACAGCTACTATTTATGAGGAGCAGATGAGGTGACAGGTACTGAAGTAGGCATTTGGCTTCTCTTCATAGATGAGAAAGCTGGCACCGGTAGTTATATAAATTGAGACTGATTAGCCAGGGAATTGACACTTCAGTATTTAAACCTGTATCTTTCAAAATCAAAATTCTTTTTAAACACCTCACAGTATTCCTTTAAATCTCAATATATTGGTCCCTCCACCATTCTGTAATTTCTTCATTCTACCCAAAAAGAAAGAATTTGTTTTCCAAGATTTTATTTCATAACTGGAATTCACGCAAAAGTTTTTGAGATGGAACACTGTCTTTTCTATGAGTTTTATTTCTTGAAGTTACAGGTAGCATGGTTTGTATAAGTTACTATATTTTGCCTTCAGACAAAAATTCTCCCATAGTTTTTGAATTTGTGAAATGCTTATGAAGACCCAAAAATTTAAATTGTTTGTAGCTTAAAGTGGAACCATCTTATAGAAACAAAAACTGAACAAGGTATTTTAATTAAGATACAAGTCATAAAATCCTGTGACTGTACAAATCAACCTTATTGTTAAGGATGGAAGGAGAGAAATTTTAATTTCTGATAACCTTTAGTAATATTACTATTAAATAATAGAATATTCTTGGGATAACCTATCACAACTCTCATCTTATTTATTCAGGTTTGTTTATTCAGAAAAAGGATTAGAAAGAAGATATAATAAAAAAAGATTGGTAAACTAGAACACTGAGATATATAAAGATAAGTAAGAACCAGAAGAGAAAAGAAAAAGATCATTTAATTAGAAAACTAAAGAGAGATCAAATTATACTTGGATATCAGTTCCATTCATTGCTTCATGGCAGCAGAGGCAAAAATGGACAATACATATAATTTTAGTCATATTATGTAGTAATGTTAATAGATGATATCTGCATGAAAGGTTGAAGTAGTTCCTAGTACAAAGTTAGTTGCTAGTGTTTATGTCTTCCTGCCTCCCTTAGAGAGACTTTTTCTTTTCTGCCACACAAAAGGTAACTCCCCATTTTAAAATAACTCAGTTTTGAAATTACTTTCTCCTAGGAGTTGTTCCTGGGCAATCTTTATTTTAAAAAATTACTCCTATGATGCAAGAAACATTGCAAAACAAATGTTTTTTTTTTTAAGTGCTGGGATCAAACCGAAGTCTTGCTATATGTATACTAAGCTAGCACTCTACCACTGAGCTATAGTTCTATCCTCATTATAAATTACTTGTAGTCTCACATTTCTCCAAAAACTGAACTAAAAAAAAAAGAGAGAGAGAGAAAGGAGAAGATAGGAGAGAAGTAGAGAGGAGAAATGAGGAGGAAGACAAGGGAAATAGGATTACAAGTATGGCTGCTCAGGTAATGTTGATTCAGTGGCAAACCATAATACGCAGCATTTAATATGCGTGTATATTTATAAACATTTAAGTACCTTTCCTCAAGAATTGACTGACAATATTTTCACCTCACTTCTCAAGGCAACTCATCCGTAATCACCCACTGGTCCCAGGAAAACCACAGTTATTCACATATAGGTTCTAAGTTAATGAGAACAAATGACATGTTAGTGGTGATCATTGTAAGAACTATGATACCTTCGTTTGCTCACTTAATCAAAAATTTTTATAAATTTTATTGATTAATTTAATTAAAAGTTTTAAACCTCAAATAAGTACAAAAATGGCTAAGGCCTATGAGAATTTTGAAATCATGTTAACAAAATCCTAATAAAATAGAAAAAGAATAATGCAAGGTCTCCCAATAGCCAAGCCACTGCCCAAGAAATAGATATTCCAAAAAGATAGGTGACCAGAGGTGGGACCCCCCAGCCTGTGCTCTTTGAGAGCAAGCAACTGTGCTCGTTTATCATACTATGTAATAAAATAGTATTTTCTGTTAACGAAAAAACAATAGCCAAACATCAAAAGAAATTGTGAAATTGTATGAAGATAGACAAACAACACTGATGGAAAGAATGATTTGAAGTATAAGTGAAAAGGCATTGAAAAAAAGTTTCCAAGTATCATGGTGATGTCATCAATTTAAAAAAATTAGAAATATGAGTTACTGCAGTATGGATTTGCAGGTAAGAGAATAAGATTAAGGGTTAAATAAATGAATAAAATCCACTAATAGGATTAAGAGTTAAATAAACAAATAAAATACACTAAGTAATAGTAAAGCGTCGAAAATACTACTTTATTCTAAAACCTGCTTTTGGTATACATGCATAAGAAAGTCGATAAATGTTTTGGTTTGGTTTGATTTTTTTTTTAAAGCTTAATGACTCAAATCTGTTTTTCCTTGACTGGACATAGTGTTTAACTTTTAATTGCATAGAGAAATTTTTAAATGAATTATTTCGTTGATTAGCATAAAATTTTGCTTGAATATAAATATATTCAGGTACTGATAAATAGTAACATTTCTTCAGGAGAATAAATGTAAATACTGGTCTAATAAGAAAAACAGAAGACTGGCTGAGTTACAGAGTACTTATTTAGACTTCATTTATTTAATTATGTGGTTTTTCTTACTATTCTTCAAAATTAAATGACAAAGTCCCTTTGAAAATGTTCACAGTGGCTTGCAATTAAAGGATCTTCTCTTCAAAACTTTTTATTCAATCGCAAATGTAAGAGAAAACTAACAACTCAACCTTCTAGAAACTTTGCTTGCTTGCTTGCTTGCTTGCTTGCTTGCTTGCTTGCTTGCAGTATTGGACATTGAACTCAGGAAGCATTGAACTCAGTATCTCCACCTACCTTTTTGGTTTCTCGGTTTTTTTTTTTTAAGAGTAGGAAAAAATTATT
>RJWT010000143.1:0-15768 GCA_004365215.1 Cuniculus paca
AGGGAAGGGGAGAGAAGCAGGGCTAGAGCTTTCTGTTTTTATATAAATACTATATATCATTGTTGCTCTGGTAAACTTGTGTTACTTCACATGATAGTAATATTTCAATAATGTATTATGTCCATTTATGTGCCTCAAAATTAGTACTACCTGACAAAATAGTCTTCAGACTTTGTAATTATTAAACACATTAATTGTCAACATTTTCCTTTTATGCTAATACCTTTTAGGTATCTATATAAAATAAAATTCTAAGCTTAATAGTATAATAAGTATAGACACAATTTTAATGTTTCATCCTCTGAATTTAGGTACAAGTTATGGAAGAGAAATTAAAAGCAGCTAACATTCAAACCAGTGAATCAGAAACAAGGCTATATAAAAAGTGTCAAGATCTGGAATCTCTAATACAGGAAAAAGATGACAACATTCAGAACTTGGAACTGCAACTTGAAGAGCAGGTTAGGAAATATTTAATCATCAAAGCCTTCCAAATGTGTGCACCCATTTGTCCATAATCACAAAGATTAAAAAGAAAGAGCCTCAAGTCCTAAATGTGGAGGAGAAATTTGCTTATCCAGTCAACTTATTGGGCCTCATCATGTGTTGATGAGAGGTGCATGTAAAATGGCATTCACTTTAAGTCCGCGTTGGTTTCAGGCAATGTAATACTTTTCAGTTGTGACACTGCTTCTTAATATTTAAAGTTTAGAATTTATTTATTTATTGTTTATTTTTGCAAATGTCTCTTTTATTTCACTGTATGAGAGTTAAAAAGCAAAACAAAACAGATATAAAACAGATTTTAAATTACCTCTTAGATGACTTAGATCAATTAGCAAAGAATCCTAATGTGGCCAGGCACCTGCTCAACATTTTCATGCATATTCATTCACTCAGGCCTTAGAATAAAGGTGAGATTAAGTGTTGCTGTCTTTTCATTGCTGAAGCTATGAGACAGTCATCATCACGGCAGCCTCTACCCTTGCTGTGTACTGGATGTGGTCCCTGGGCTCCCTCTCCTGTCCCTGCGGCCTGAGCATCAGCTGCCTGCTGTCTTTTCCCCACTGCGGTCTCTGTCCCCTGGGCCCTATCACCTCTCTTGTCTGCTGTCTGAGAAGCTGGTCTACAGGGCAGAGACTCCTGCTTGCTTTACTCATTGCTGGCACACAGTAGGCTCCACAAACAAACTTTAGAATTTAAACGTAATGTTTAAATTGGAAACATTTAGTTGATCAGCAGACATTTTGGACTACAAAATATTTGCAACCAATCTTTGCTTTATATTGGAAATGTTTATAGGATATTTATGTTCGACATAAATCTTTGTACTTAGAACATGTTCATTGTTTTATGCCACTTTATTGAGGTCCAGTAGAATATTTAATTTTAAATTTTATTACAAAAATTACAGTATAGTTCCTTACTTAAGTAGTTAATATCATTTCAATATGACCACTTTGAAATTTTGCTAAATACATGTTATTCATTCCACAAAAAGGCCCTGTGACCAAACCAGATTTTAAGGTTGGTAAATAGAACTGGAGTTTGTCAATGCTGATTTTTACTGGATTTTTCAGAACTACTGTTTGAGGAAATAGCCATACTCCTGAGCGATTCTTACTTTTTTCTCCCTAATCTGGTTGACCCTAATCTGCTGTTTCAGAAATGGTTTGTTCATATAGTCAGTGGTTTGATTTCAGTGTACAGTGGTTTAGGGGAAGAGAAGAGCCAGCCGGGCGTGGTGGGCTCACACCTGTAATCCCAGAACTCGGGAGGCTGAGACAGGAAGATCATTGCGAGTTCGAGACCAGCCTGGGCTACAAAGTGAGCTCAAGGCCAGCCTGAACAGCATAGTGAGACCCTGTCTCAAGAAGACAAGGGCCAGGGACTTAGCTCAGTGGCCTAAGCACCTGCTTGGCAAGCATGTCATGAGTTCAATCCCCGGTGCTGCAAAATAAAAAAAGAGAAGAGCCACTACTGATACTTGTGTGCACTTTTTTGGTTTCTTATTGTATTTGCTTGATAATTTTTCCCTATTAAAAATCTGTTTTGTAATCTGGAAACAAATGTGTTAACTTGAAAATAGGTTTTAAATAGATTTGCTTTGTATATTTAAGATATAAAATTTCTAGATCACCGAGATAATGCTGGAATTAAACAAACTGCTAATGTTATTACAGAAACAAATAAGAATACAAGAAGCTAAAATAATAGAAGAGAAAGCAGCTAAAATCAAAGAATGGGTAACAGTAAAATTAAATGAGGTATTTATTGTTATATATTTTTCCTTTTCTTTATTTTTTACTTCTTTTGAATAGATAAGTCTTCAGAATGTATGATAATGCTGAGTGAGTCAAAAAATTCTGATTGGTGTGTGGTGCTGCTCTCTGTTGGTAAACTTGGGATAGGTAGTTTCCATTTTAATATTCATTGTATTTCTAAAATAAAAACCTTGATAAACCCATAATGGTCACTGTAAATACTTTCATTCCAATTAGTTAATTTTAAATAATTATAGAACATGCATGTATAGATCATAAAATTAATGTGCTCAGTATTTAAGAAGCAAAAATTAAATGCTGAAATACTTTGGTTTAAAATACTTTCACAAGGGAAAAAGCGTGGGGTGAAAACATTTAAAATTCTGGAAAAGTATTGATGCCATGATTATTTAGATTCATAGCCTATGCTGCTAAATTCATCTATTTACTTGTCATTTTTGATATTTTACTTGCATATAGAATAATGACATATTAACATTTTGCAACTATTATAATTTATTAGTACATTTTAGAATGTTTTTCCTATATAAAAGAATATCACTGTGTTCTTTTAGCTAGAATTGGAGAATCAGAATCTTCGTTTGATCAACCAAAAGCAAACTGAAGAGATAAAAGCAGTACAGTCAAAACTACAAGGTATAAGTTTTGTCATTAAGATAGCTTAATTGGACTTATTTGACTATATAGGACTTTACAGTCGTTTTTTGGTGTTTTAAAGACTTAATTATGAACATCAAATAAGAAATGATTGCCATGAAATAAAAGAGATTATCTAAAGAAACCAGAGTCCTGCACTCAAGTGAATGTTGGGCCTGAAAGAGGAAGCCAAAAAGGGGTAGGACTAGTAATGCACAGGTTTACCAAGTTAGCCATTACATAATCAGAAAAACATGACCAGATATTTATTTTGCCTCCCTCTATTCTAGAAGACATTCCATTTGTCCCACTTTTTAGAACTATGCTAAGTCCTGGAGCCCAATTTTTAAAAAGTAGTATATATTACTGTTATCTCTGGAGGCGAGAGATCATGGGCTGTGGGTACCAATCTCTATTGGTGATGCCATTTTGGTCTTTTCCAGAAATATAGTGCTACATCTCCCTGTTTTCTTAAAAAAAATACATAGGCCTTATTAAGCCAGATAGTAGGTTAGAAGTCTTTGAAGTATGTATATAAAAAAATCTAAGGAGGTATGAAAGACAGAGTCTTTGGCAACCCACACGGGACCCCATCTGTCTCTCTCAGACAGAAGCTTTCTTTCTCTCAATAAATATATTCTGCTTTAAAAAAAAAAACTAAGGAGGTTTGAACTTTGACTGCAGAAAGAGACTAGACCCTTTAAATAGGGACCGGGGGCCACACAGGTGGGACAATTGTAGCTACACTGAGGACTTTGGAGAAAGTGCCTTGACTTCACACACTCTGACCTTGGTACTGAACTTGGCATTTTCTGAGGGCAACTATGGAGCACTTCTGTGTGTTACTATGACTGAGCTGGTAGTTAGCTGTCAAATGTCACAACTCTGTTCACTTGTGGATCACCATTTCAAATCCTTTTCTCATTTGAGTTTTGTGGATAAGGACTTGCATCTTGCCAAGTGGGAGTATCCACTGATAATTCATTAATAACTAGAGTATCAAGAGTAAGATCGACCTATTTAAACAGACATGTTTAATAAGGGCATGGTGGCACATGCCTGTATTCCCAGCACTCAGAAGGATCGCTGTGAGTCTGAAGTATAATAGTGAGTTCAAGGCCAGCCTGAACTACATAGTAAGACCCTGTCTCAAAAAAAATTTTTTAAATTAAAATGGGATTTTTTTTTTCATTGAAAAGCAGATATTTTAATAGTCTGGTGTGGTAACTGTGAAATCCACAGTTCTTTTTAACTTTTGACTACTTAAAAATCTGAAATCAGGAGGAATATTTGTCACTCTTAAAATAATTCACAAGAATATTTTACAAGCTCTGAGGTCAATTTTCAAAATGTAAACATTGGTAATATTGTTAAACTGAACATTTAGCCTTCAAACTATAGATCAACACTTTTTAATAGAACTTTCTCCATTGAAGGAAATATTCTATACCTGTGTTATCCAATGTGATGGTCACTAGTCATATGTGACTATAAAGCACTTGAAATATAATGCAACTGAAGAACTAGATTTTAATTTTTACCTAACTTGAATTGGTTGAAAGTTAAATAGTCATATGCTGCTAGTGGCTATACTGGACAGCAGAGCTAGATATCAGTGAATAACCTGAAGAGAGAAATACTAATTTGAATGTTTAGCTTCAGGTGTATATGCTTTTAAAAAAAACGTTATTTTCAACTTTTGCTTTCTATCGTAGTTTTTGACTGTAGTTTAAATTCTTACAGCCTGAATATTTTGAGCATAATTTTATGATATGAATAAACTCTTTGCATTTTCTAATGATTAAGGTTACTTCCTATTTAACTTCAAAGCCTAAGGATGAGTATTAAAACCATCCTTTGATAGAGACATTTTTAGTACCTGTTTTAGTGATAGTCACTTAAGTATACACTGAATTGAAGAGTACACTGAATTGAATCCAGGAAGATGTATGTATTACTCATGCTTATTGGACACATGATCCAGTAAAGAGGCATTCAAACCTCATTTAGCAACAGAATCCTTTACATTTTTTTCTAAAGAATCTGAATAAACAAGGCAGGTACTGAAGCAGTGTTGGGTGAGAGGTCCAGACTTTGGCACGCTTGGCTTTAATCATGCCTCTTGTTTCCTTTGGAACACTTCTGCAAAGCTCTGAGAGCTCACCAAATGCATTGGAAAAATACTGAGATGGTTGGAATAACATGGACTTTGAAGTCAACTTTAATGCCATACTACTTAATAGCTGTTTATCTTCAGAACACTTTTTTACATTAGTAAGCTTATGGCTGTAGTGCTTTCCTGATTTCATGCAGGAGTATATATAATTGTTGACTATAGGACATTTTGTCTACTGCATGTTAATACTTGCTGTCATTTCCTCTACCTATATGATGGAAAATAGATGCTCCATAGTTGATCTGGAGTTCTATGTTTAGAATTAAAGTTTCAGTGTTTTGTGACATCAAACCCTCATTGAAATAGGTTGAATGTACTAAGTCCACTCTTAAAAAAGATTTTTATATTCTTTGGTATTTTTGGCTTGCAATTCTAGTCTTCATTGGCAGCCTCTTTAGGTTTTATAGACTAAAAGATTGATCCTTGGAAACTACATTTGGACTGGAATATATGTATGATATGATGTAGTACTTTAAAAAATATGTGCATTTGCAACTGTTTCTCAGTATCCATGGGGGAATTGGTGCCAGGGCTCAGGTGGAGACCAGAATCTTAGGATGCAGTTCCTTAGGTAACCGAGTGTGGTGGTGCACACCTGTAATTCCAACACTCGGGAGGCTGAGGCAGGAGGATTGCCATGAGTTCAAGACCAGCCTGGATTATATAATGAGACCTTGTCTCAAAAAAAAAACAAACAAAATAGATCTACCACTATCAAGCCCCTTAGATAAAAATGGCATACAACCTATATACATCTGTCTGTAGCTTAAAATCATCTCTAGATTGCTTATACTTGACACAATGTAAATATTTATAATACTATATTGTTTAGTAAATAATAAAAGATACAGTACACATGCCATCTTTTTTCTGAATATTTTTAATCTACACTTATGTTCTACTCAGTTATCAGTTGCTGCTTAACCCTTTGGTGCTCTCTCAGAGTTAAGAATTTCCTTGGAAAGTTTTGTTACTGGATCTTCATGCTTATGATCTGATAAGAAGCCATGTTAAGATTCCTAGAGATAAATTTAATTCATGATTAGGTGCTGGCCTAGTCACTCTAGTAGCTATCTAAATTCTGTCTCCCCTAATCCCTTTCCTAAAGAAGTGATTAAGGTTCTCTATGTTGTGGTCACCAAAAACAAAATCCCTCCATCTGCCTTTTTCTCATTACTGAAAACAAGGATTAGCAAAAGTCATTAGAGTGATCATGTGACACCCCAATGGTGATCCAACTTTCCTTTGGTTGTTTTGGTAACCAGTCGCAAAGGCCCTTTTCTTTCACAGTTAGTGGTGTTTCCACACTAATTTCAATCAGCACTTAGTTGGTATTTACCAACATTTGACTATTTAAAAAGCTGAAACTCTCTAGATATTTACAACATGATTTTAGTTTTGTATTTTTGTTTTTGTTTGAGAATTACTAGTCAAAGGGATTAGATGTTTTTCTACCTAAATTCAAATATATTTTAAACATTCCAAATATAAAAACAGATTGTGTGTGTGTGTGTGTGTGTGTGTGTGTGTGTGTGTGTGTGTGTTTGAGACAGGGTCTCACTATGCAGTTCAGTCTGGTCTTCAACTTACTTTGTAGCCCAGGCTGGCCTCAAACTCACAGCAATTCCCCTGCCTCAGCCTCCCGAGTGCTGGGATTACAGGCATGTGCCATGTAAAACAGATTTTAAACATAGACCTACAATGCTTGATGCTGAAACTTCCATGTTACTATATATAAAGATGAACTTCCGACATTTTTCTGGTATAGTGATTTGTTCACATTATTATACACTTTGATTCTATGTTTAACAAATTGCTATAGAACAATGAAATCTTAATTTTGATTAATGACCTTGCAGAAGTTCAAGGGAAGAAGTTGTCTACTGTCGCTACACCAAAACTTTTGGAAGGCCAGCGTCTGAGCAGTTTGACATTTGGGTGCTTTTTGTCTCGAGCAAGGAGTCCTCCTCAAATTGTAAAATATCAGGAAATAAGCAAGCTATCATCTAAAGAACCCGAATTCACTGAAGGAAAAAGCATAGAAGGTACTTATGGACCACATCGATTTACTTTGACATTTTTTAAAAAGGAAAAATCATTTGCTAAGATTAATCCAAATATAGCTTACTTTTTCCCTGACAACTGGATGCTTTATGAAAACATATCTAAAGAGAAATATCTAGTTATTTTGCACGTTGTATATCTAGTTATTTTGTGTCTTCTGAGGGTTTTTGCCAATGATGCAAAGAAGAAACTGATTTTCTCATCTTAATACTTTTTCCTGCAGCAGATGAAATAGTTGAAATTTTTAAATTTGCAATTATACATTTATTTTAACTGAGTTTCGGATTAGAACTACGCACTTTTATTGATTATTTATTGAGAATTTTAAAGTAACCTAATAGTAAACATGAAATTAATTCTTGTCTAGTAAACTTATAAAGAAATTAACACCAGGAAATAATTCAGTAACTGTTTTGAATTTTTCTTTGTTGCTTTAAAGAGGTAAATATTTGCCTAAAGGTTTAGGCCCTGATCTTGTGTGCAGATTTTTACTCTTTTTCTTTCAGTTTTACAGCCTTCTCTAAATTTTGCTTTGTTGTGAAGCTACTGGTTTTTACACTTGTAGTAAAATCTTTTTTGTTAGCTTTTTCCAAATATTTTAGAGAGACTTGAATTTAGAAATTATCTGCTTTCATTTCCAGTTTTCTTCCTTCAAAGGAGAAAAATTATAGCTTTAAAAATTGTCTTTATGGTTGGTGATGATATTCTGAAAACAACATCAGTAAGTTGCTTTGCTACTCACTTTCTTGCTATTAGTTGAATTTTCTTTTCTTTTTCAAGAAATCATTTTCATCTTCTCCCAGTAGTAGTTGAACACAGCTAAAGTTGCTTATACTAAAGCTTTGGCTTACTTGAAAATTTAACAAACTGCCTGATAATGAAATTTTAGAATGCATTTGTTCAGTTGCTCATTCCTCAATTATAAAGGTCAAACTTGCTTTCAAAATTCCTTTCCTATTCTTTAGAGTTTAATTCACTGTTTATGAAAACGGTGCTGCATTCTACTATGTTATAAATATAAATAACCCATATCAAAAGACACTTTGAAAGTGTTATTATAAAAATATATTTTGTAGTTACGGTGAATATAAAGTAGAGCAAGGGAAGCTTTTTTTCTGTTTCTGTTTTCTTTATGGTTTTACATACCACTTGTGTTGAGGCTTGGCACAAAGTTTGTTTCTTAAACTATTGCTTTGTGCTTATTATGCTTCTGTTTTATCATAATTTTGAAACTTAGTGGAAAGAGGGTTATGTGTTTCTTTGTTTCTAAAACTGAACTAATGGTGTTTTGATTTTTTTTTTGGTGGTTGCTTGTTTTTGTTTTTGTTTTGTTTGTTTTTTTTAAGACAGGGTCTTACTGTGTAATTCAATCTAGCCTTGAACTCACTATGTAGCACAGGCTGGCCTGGAACTCATGGCAGTCTTCCTGCCTCAGCCTTACAAGTGCTGAGATTACAGACACGTACTACCATGCCCAGGTTGGCTGCTTTTTTTGATAGTCAAAGTTGCCCTGTTTTGCATTTTGCTTCTTTTCTTATCCATTTTGTCCTCCAACCTTTTTCTTTGTTAAAAAGCATTTTTATTTGATGCAATTATATGGAAGTGTTAGGGCTCTGTGATTTATATAATGCTTAGAGCGTTCAAACTTGTGATTCAAAAAGACATACAGCTAACAAAGGGTAATGTATAACCTTATTCACATAAAATTGCAAGTTTTACAATGTATTTATAAAATAAGAGATTTTGTTATTAAAGACATGTTAAAATGGCATATCCTTTTCTAAAACTAGAAATTCCAGAGAAGTCTGCTGATAACCAAGTTCAAGAAAGTGACAGAAGCCCGAGACCATTGCATCAGGCCTCTCGCAGTTCAGAACAAAACCGGAAAACAAGAACCAGCTGCACAACAGATGGTGGCACCTCCCAGAATTCGGTGGCTCCTGCGAGTGACTGGAGTTCTGACGAGGAAGATGGGAGCAAAGAAAGACCTAAGTCCAGGTGCACATCCACCCTCTCCAGCCACACATCAGAGGAAGGTGTCCAGTGTGGCCGGCTGGGGAGTGAAGTGTATCTGACAGCCTCTGATGACAGCAGCTCTATATTCGAGGAAGAGACTTTCGGCCTAAAGAGGCCGGAACACAAGAAGCTGTATTCTTGGCAACAGGAGGCCCAATGGAAAGCTCAGAATAGTCTTCTTGGCCAAGGAAGCTCTGAATCAAGTAAGAAGGAGCAAGACAGCTCCTCAGATGAGCTGAGTAAAAGATTTCAATCCCAGAGACTGGATTATTCATCCTCATCTAGTGAGGCCAACACTCCAAGTCCTATTTTGACTCCTGCTTTAGCGCCAAAGCATCCTGACTTGCTCCCTGGCAAAGGAACACCATTAGTGCCTTCGTCACACCTGCCACCCACAAAGTTAAGGGTTCCTAATGTTTTCAGTATAAGTGTAGCGCTCGCCAAAAGGCACTTAAGCCAGCCACAGTTAAGTTCTGACAGGATGTTTGGTACAAACAGAAATGCTATCAGCATGATACGGCCACTGAGACCTCAGGAAACAGATCTAGATCTAATTGACCATGACAGTGAAGTTTTAGAGAATATGGACACGAGTTGTGACGATGGATTATTTTCCTATGACTCCATGGAATCTCCGAATTTAGATGACCAGGAAACCTATGACTCAGCAAAGAAAGCAGCGGGCAGCAAACCCCCCACTCCTCCTCTGCACCGGTTTCCCTCCTGGGTAATTATATGCCTATGTGGGACACATCCATGGTGATTCTTTCTCAACATTCATATTTAGGTTTTACTTCGTTTCCTGATTTCTTTGCAAATCCTGTTTTGTTCTGACAATTTCTAGATTCCTGAATACAATTTCCCCTTCTTGTCCCTCATTGAGTTGTAAATCAATTGAGAAGACAGATGGAAATCAAATATTACCTTATTTACTAATGAAACTGGGTTTTAGAGAATTGATGAGCATATGACTTTCTAATACTGAACTTTGGAATTAGCTAGAATTATTCCCCCAGCCCCAGGTAGCCCTGGATCATCCCAGGTTTCCTGCGGAGAGATGTTGCGCCTCTTAAACTTTCGACCTGGAGACCCAGACGGATGCTTGTTTTCTGTGGGAAACAAGAAATGCTGGGCTGTGTGTGCTGTGGAGGACAAAGTGAATGAGTGAAGAGAGATCAGGAGTGCTTAATTACTGTCCCTCCATAAAGAAGGACACATCAGTGGATGGAAAAGAAGGGTTCCTTCTAACTGTGATACTTCTGTGTGATTCTGAACCAGAACCCTTAATTTTTATTGGTCTTACTGTTTTTTTTTTCTCAATCATTTTCTTGATTGAGTCAAGGGAAATTTTATTTTCTTCCTCCTGTGCTTATACATCCATTGCTTTAACCAGTGTCTTCGTACAGATCTAGAATAGATGAAAAACTTCTTCTGTGGAAACACTGACCACCACAATAATTGATTTATCAAATGGGTGTTAATTCTTAGGAGTGTCTATATTGCTAGATTAAAAAAAATTCTTCCAATGTTTGAAACAAAATGAATTGGTCAGGTTTGTAGGTTTGTTTTCTTTCACATAGTGTCATAATTTAACCCTTGGGGTCCAGAGAAACATCTGAATTGCAGAATTTTTTGGCTTATAGAGTCATGTTCTTTTATTATTATTATTTTAAAATTTAGTAACTGCTCTAATTTTAAGCAAACTAGAGAAGCCATGTTTTTCTAGTATAAATTCAGACCTTAAGGTGTATCTGCTTTTATTTGCTTTCAAGAGAAGATTTCATTTCAATAGCTACATGAAACTGCATGTAGTTTATTACTAAGTTCTGAATGGCTCAAAAAAAAAAAGTAGAAATTAATTGCATGTGAATCTTTGGAATTTCAATTATGTTACGCTTCAGGCAGTAAGAAGTTGAAATGTTGCGTTTTTTATTATGTTGAGATTTTCAGAGATTTAAGTTAGGCTTTCAAGCTTGTTTTATTTGGCAAACCGTTTTACTACTTTTTTTGCCTTTCTCTCTTTTCTTCTTCTGAAGCAATTCAGACCTGAAAAAATAGCATTCTTTTTCAAAAGACTTCCAGCACACTGGCCAAATTTGAGGTTTTATTTCTGAATTTGTGAGTTATTTTCAGGTTCCAAGGAAAAGATGTATTTTAGTTATCTCAACTAATAAATATTTATTTTAAGACATAACCTCTCCTTCTTAAATTGGAGTACATTAGTGACTGTAGTGAGACAACCTGTGATTCATCAGCACCTCTGACCATCAATTTAGAGATCAGTGACACCCATTGCCCCTGCTCCAGAGGATCAGCTGCTCTTTCATTTACAGTGACTCTCTTTCTACTTGTTTTCTGTTTACCTTCTGTCTCCCTATTGTGCCCTCTAACTGCCTCAAACCTCTTTACTGCTTTAGTCTTGGTGATTGGCCCATTCTGCTGTTAGTCTCTGTGTGTGTATCTCACAGCTACTTGCTTAGAGAAACTGCATCTAATTTAGTCAGCTACTGTTGAATCTAAACTGGCTCTGAGATTGATCTTATGCCGTTTACCTCTTGGACCACTGACTAGCCTGAAGGAGGATGGCATTGGTAGTCTACTATGCCCTGGTCCAGCCGGCTGTGTGCAGGTTAGACCCATTGCAAAATGCAGGAAAGCATGATCTGTGGAACCACTGGGGATCCCTTTTCTCATGGGGCAGGGGCAGGGCTAATAACCTTTCCATACCCATTTCAGAGACCTCTCTCAGAAAAGAGGAGAAAACAAAATAACCTACTTTAGAACAAGATAATATAATAAGTTTCTATGCCGTTTTCCATATCATTTATTATTTGACCCTGAGTGCTTTTCTACTTGATTGAAGTGAGTGTTGAAATGAGAAGGGAATAGCATTTAGTGCCACGCTGTCTTCAAGTTTTGACTTTGTTTTTTCCTTAACCACATTCCAGAATGGTAAAACATTAAAGAAGGTATTTATTTGTATTCAGTGATCATGACTAGTTTCTGACTCCTTGTTACAGTCATTCAGACTTTTTCTTTAACCACATTCTAAAATGGTAGAAAATTAAAGATGAATTAAGCTTTATGAATAAGTTTTCTTGTACTTGTTCCCTTTATCTTCAAAAGAATTCAAAATTGGGGACAAAGATAAATAATGGAATGACTAATGGATGGGAAAAATATCTACAAGGATGTGTTTTATTTATAATAATGCTTTACTCAATAAATATTAAATCAAGAACCAATAAAAATGTATGTATTGAAAGTAATAATTTCTTTGCTTTAAATACCCTCTTCAAATCTCTCTTTTACATTAGGAAGGCAGAATTTATGCGGTAGCCAAATCAGGCATTCGAATGTCTGAGGCCTTCAGTGTGGAGAATGTTAACAAAAGTAAGTGCTTTTGCATGCTATGACATAGGTTAGACTTGAGGATATTAAGTTAAGTGGTAATATAAAACAAACAGATCATATAATCCAAAAAGGCAAATACTGTGTGATTCCATCTTTCTGAAGTAGCAAAGGTAGTCAAATTCATAGATATAGTATGTAGAATGGTAGTTACCTGGGCCGGCAGAGGGCAAAAATTTGCAAGGTGAAAAAACTCTAGAGATTTGCTTTATAACAATGTGAATATACTTACCACTACTGAATTGTACACTTTAAAATGTGTAAGATGGTAAATTCTCTTTTATGCATTATTTTTACCACAATAAAAAAGTGTTTAAAATGTATGTGATTTTATACTGCTGTTTCCCTAGCCAAGAACTTCCCAAATGTCTAAATTCATTTAAATAAATCTAATTCTATAAATTTTCAGGAACTTTTTTCTAAGGTTACTGATTTATGTTTTTAAATTGAAATTAATCTTAGTATGAAGGCACAAATACATTTAACTCTGATATAGATAGTACCTCACTAGATTTTTACCTGAAAGAGAAAAATACAGAGAAACCATGGCATTTTAGCTTCTTAAAACTGTAGAAAGATAATGGTTTCTGTGTTTTTCTCCCTTTCTACCTAAAACTATACAGAAACAATATATATTCATTATAAAAATAAAACCTAACAACAAAACTGCCTGGAACTAAGAGAGAGCTTTTCCTTGGGGCCCTATCCTACCACTCATCCATATCTCAGAGGTAGCTGTTGGTATTCTCTTCCTTTGCAGCTATCATGTGTTCTTACCATTCAGGGAATTATATTCTAACCTTTCAACTTCAGATTCACTTGCTGGAGATTAAGAATCAGGATGGTGTTTTGACAGCATGTCAGGAACAGGGCTGTGAATAGTTAGCATCTGCATAGGTACCGCTCCCTGAACCACTCCGTTGGTAGCTATTTTTACTTCTGCGCAGCCTCAGCTAAATGTTCATAAATAGGCTGAAGAAATCAAAGCTATGGTTCTTACTCTCAAGGAGCTTGTAGCCTAACTGGGAAACCAGTACATATGAGAAAATAATGAACCATGTAAAAAAAGTCCGTATATAAACCTGGAAGTACTTAGTTTGTAAAGCAGACTGTGTAATTAGTAATCACATGTGTTAGTCCAGTTTCTCTTTAATTGGCAATCATGCTAATTCATATTCATAAGAAATAGGTCAATGTGCTATTTAGGAGGTTTTTTGTTTTTGTTTTTGTTTTTGTTTTTGTTTTTTTAAATGTTGTTTTCTGTTTCAGATTCTGCTACCATGCTTTCCTATACCACATCCGGACTTTATACATCTCTGATATACAAGAATTTGACAATCCCAGTATATACAACTTTAAAAGGGGTAACTCATCTTAGTGTTAAACATGTGGTTCTCTTCATCATGCATCGGGAAAACTGTTTCTTCAGGCTCCAGATTCCATTCTTAACGTTTGACCCAAATTTCCCTTTGTAGAAAGTCTGAGAAGTCTGTGTTAACATATTATAAAAAAGAAAAGCTGGAAAGCTCTGGAGAAGATATTTATTCTTCTCAGAGCATTAAAGGGATGTATCCATTCCCATGTGATTCCTGCTCACCCCCTGCCCCAGGCTGTTAAATGTTGAAAGGAAACGTTATTAATGATGTAATGGAAATTCCAAATTTATAAAGATCCAGGGTCCTCTTCCTTGCCAGCAGTACCTAATTAAATGAGTTTTGTCAGATACTGACAGTCTCATGTTTTCAGGAATCTTTTCTAATTGACCGTTGCCTAATTAGAATTTGAGTTTGACAACATGACTTCACAATAGTAAAATGTGTTCTTGTATTCCTTCCAAAAAATCATATTCCATGACCTCTTTTCTGTAAAACATTGGACATCTAAAGAGAGAAGTAACTTTAGAGGGGTATACAGAGAGGCTGCTCTGCTTTTCTTTAGAAGGCGACCCAAATAAGTAGCAGCCCTTTCCAAGATGACTCCTCCTCGGAGGATGAGGAAGGCTCCAGGTGCAGTTCACAGACATCTGAGTCGGAGCCGCGCAGCTGCAGTGGGCCTGGCAGCCCTAGGGCCCTGAAGCGAGGTGAGCGCACAGCACAGGCCACCCACGTCCCCAGAACATTTGCTCTGAACTTTAACCCCATAACAGAATTTTTAAAAACAATCTGGAAGTACTTGCTTAAAACCATGGTGAATGATACATTAGCCTTGGCCCGAGATTTTGTGGTTTTTTGGGTTTTTTTTTTCCTTCTCTACAATACCAAACCACATATTCTTAAAATTTTATTGCCTAAGCTTGTCTGTAGGAGAGAGATCACTTTATTGTGGGAAAAAAGACAGATCCTTGGCCAAATTGAGGTTTTCTTTTTTTATAGTTACCTTGTGGAATTTTAGGTAATTCATGGGATAGATTTATTTCAGTTAAATATTTGTATTGCTAAATGTCAGAAAACATTTAAAAATGTGTTGGTTAAGCTGATACTAAACCGGGAATCAACCACAATTTTACTTGAGGCACACCCGTGGTTAGTGGGTTTTGAAAGAATTTAGTGCATAGGTAGAGGTTACTGAGAGAGAGAATCCCACCAAACGACTCTTATATCATGGGAAGGTTTTGATGCATATTTTGTGTGTAGTTGTTTTCAGACTGTGCTCCATGGACTCCTGGGTATTTTCAAACCCCTCAACTTTAAGGGGAACTGCTAAGCCTTCCATGGCTTAACATTTTGGGCTTCTACTCGTTGCCTTGCATTCATTTTGTCCCCCATAAGCAGAATCAGGATATGTCACATTTTTGTTAAGAGTATTGTACCACAGTGGCTCCTCACAGTAGCTATAAAGCATTTCATTATTGTTTTATGTCTTTGACCTCAAATCTTCCTTACTCTTCTCTTTTTCGGCTCTGGTATACTGGTTCTTTTGTTGTTCGGGACACACCAGGCATGCTTTTATAGCAGGACCTTTGTGCTGGTGTTTCCTCCACTTGATATTCTTCCCCCAGGTGTCTATTTAGCTGACTCCCTCACTTCTTTCAGGATTTTGCTCGAACACTGCTTCCTCAATGAGATCCACCATGACCACACCATTCATAGTGTAGTTCTTGCCCTTTCGTGCTGGCTCTTTCTGGTCACTTTGGTTGGTTGTGTGTTGTACTTTCCATAGCAGTTCAGTTAAATGTTTGTC
>RJWT010000143.1:15868-89774 GCA_004365215.1 Cuniculus paca
AACTCATGACCTTGCGCTTGCCAGGCAGGCACTTAGGCCGCTGAGCTAGATCCCCAGCCCTGGTGTTTTTGAGACAGGGTCTCACTATGCCATTCAGGCTGTCCTTGAGCTCACTTTGTAGCCCAGGCTGGTCTCGAGCTCACAACAATCCGCCTGTCTCAGCCTCCCAAGTGCTGGGATTACAGGCGTGAGCCACCACGCCCGGCTCTGCTTGGCTATTTTGCTTTGAACAAATTCTCATCTCTGGGCCTTAGTCTCTAAGCTTAGAGTATGAGGGCGTTAGCCAGGATAAGCTTTGAGATCCCTAATTTCTGTTATTCCATGAAAAATAGATACCACAATTTTTACTTCGTCTGAGTTAAATAAGGATAGTGTTACACGTATCATCCTAATATATCTTTTAAATGCTAATAAACTTTAAATGATTGCTGGATACTGTGATAAATAATGACATTAGGTCTTTGATTTTATTATTTCAAAATCTCCAATTATAGACATCCTCTAAATGTGTCATACAATTCAAAAGTAATTTTTTATTAAGGCAACTGAATTACTGTGAAAATATTCCATTGAATTATAATTTATAGCTACTGGAAAATGAAATAGTATTCTCATGTCTTTAAGATTTTTTGCTTTTGTTTTATGGAAGATTTTTTTTTTTTTCAGCACCGGGGATTGAACTCATGACCTTGTGCTTGCCAGGCAGGCGTTTAGGCCACTGAGCTAGATCCCCAGCCCTTTATGAAAGATTTTTTAAAAATCTGTATATTAGTAGTTTGATGTATAAAATATAGAAATCATGTTTTTAATGTGGTTACTTTAAAAGTAATTACAGAAATTAAATGATTCAAACTGTGATTATGAATATTTTTAAGGTTCAATATGTTTGTTTATATATTAATATGTAAATTACCTATTTTAATGCTTAATGAAAGCTACATTCATAGACGATTGCATGTATTTTATATATGTAACAGTAGCTGTCTTCGTTAGTTTTTTCTCTTTGCTGGGACAAAATACCTGACGCCCAAAGTGAAGCAAGGAAAGGTTTATTTAGTTTACAGTTTCTAGGGATTTCAGTCCATAATTAGCTGGCTCCAAGGCAGGGTGGCGTGGCTGAGGCGCTGCGGTTCATGGCGGCTGCAAGCGGCAAGAGCAAACCTCGCCAAAAAGAGGAAAACACGCCCCCATTCCGACCTTACATTGCATGTTGGCTCCACCCCTGGAGGGGTGCAGGACTCACACTGTCAATCCCAGCGCTAGACAATGAATCAATCATAAACGTTAGATTCAGCTGCTTTCATGACTACATGAGGCTTGGGGGGGCCGTTTATATACAAACTGTAACAGTAGCTGTGGTTGTAATGAAGCCAAAATATTATTTATGTTCTTTTAACTTGGAAATTTACATGATATTCTCTATCTCTTAGTTTGTTTTCTGCCTTAGAAGCTCTTTGTGGCCCAAGAAATGATAATAAATCTAGTCTAGGGTAGTTTATGGGTTAGGAATCGTTGCATTCTGTAGAACTAACAGCTGCTATTTGGATCATGCCAGGATTAAAAGCCGGCTTAATTTATTTGTTTGTATTTCTAGGTGTGTCTCTGACCTCTGTGGCTTCTGAGAGTGACTATGCTATCCCTCCAGATGCCTACTCCACAGACATAGAGTGCTCGCAGCCCGAGCAGAAGCTACCCAAAACCTGCTCATCATCCAGCGATAATGGGAAAAATGTAAACACTGAGTCAGACTTTTAAAAATTAGTGAATCAATTAGTTTGAGCCTGAAAAAGAAACTTTATTTATTTATTTCTTTTAATTAGGAACCACTGGAAAAATCTGGCTATCTACTAAAAATGAGTGGCAAAGTCAAGACTTGGAAGCGGAGGTGGTTTGTTCTGAAAGGAGGTGAATTACTTTATTACAAATCTCCGGTGAGTTGAAAGTATTTGCTGTGTAGAACCAAGTTCCTCAAGCTGTAAATCAGATTCCTGACAGATTTACTTCCCTGTAATGTAGTTAATTCTTCAATGACTATTGTTCCATTTTTTGAACTCCTCTAACAACATAATAACATTTTTTCTTCAAATACTTATTCCTTGAATTTTTCTAGATAACACATATAAATTTCATGCAAAAATTCAAAAAATTATAATCTTTGGCATGAATGAGTTAATGATATAAAACATTTATTATTACTTTTACAGTTATTTTTACATTTGGCTTTCTTCTTTTCATACAGAGCGATGTCATTAGAAAACCCCAAGGCCATATTGAACTTAGTGCATCCTGCAGTATTTTAAGAGGAGATAACAAACAAACAGTTCAGGTACATATGTACATTTATTTATTTATATATTTATGCAAAACTCAATCATCAGTTATCCAAACTACTGGAAAGGAGATTGAATGATTCCATGTTTTCTTGATTCAAAGTGAAGTCAGTCTGATGTTTAAAGGTGTATAATAATCTATAGCTTTTTAGTTAAAACTGTAATTTAAGCAAAGTTTATGTTGAATAATTTGTACTGTAACTTTCTTCACTTTTTCTTTCTTTATGACCTTCTTTCCCCATATTTAATCTTCTAGGTATTTCCAGTTCTCAATATGTCAACCTATTTCAGGGAAGAATTATCTGAAAAATAAATCCCAAGTAACATAGTAGTAGAATGTGTTACTAATAATATGTTTAGGAGTTTTCATATTTTTTGTCCTTGAGCCTTGGTGTTATTACATCCAAATGGAAAGCTGTTGATGAGCAGCAAGACCACCCTGCCAAATCATGCCAGAGAAGTAGCCATTCACCATTTGATCCACACAGCAGGACCATCTTGCCCAAAACCTGTGAAATTAAAAATAAGGCTATTGAGATAGAGTGGTTTTTGTAATTTAAATTCAAACACTTTATTTCTGAAATGCTTTCAATAACTTGTATTTTCTTATATTGCTCCTTTGGAGGGTGGAGGACACCACTTTCCAGGAAGGTACATTACCAATGTTCCCAGTGGACTAAGAAATCCTCAAAGATTTAGAAGGGTGAAGCAGGGAAGGCTTTGTCTTGGAGCATTGCTGTTAAGAATCATTTGTAAGCTTCTGAAACATTTGGCTAATTTGCATTGTGTTCAGTTTGCACACACTGAAAAATTGTGAATTTATAATATTTGAGCTCTTGTTAGTTCTAAGAATAATTTCTCTTCTTGTACATGTATGCATGGCCTTCTCATTTTGCTTACATTCACTCCATTTTGGTTGCTAAAATTTTACTTTTTAAAAATTTTTATATTATTTTATTTTAAAGATAGTAAAACTGAACAAAACAAAACAGATTAAATCCAATCAAAATACAGCAGTGAAATTGGTACAGAACATCAAAGCAGGGTAATAAGAAAATAAGAATGGCTACTATAGTATATCTTGCTATCTTCACAGTAGTTGTCCATTCCATCAGATATAGCAATATCAGACCAAAACAAAGCAGAATAAAACCAATCAAAACAGAATATTGAGTAAAGCAAAAAAAAAAAAATTAACAAGAACAAAACAAAACAGTGAGAGCAATATTAGACTTCAAAAACAAGACAGAAAAAATTCCCCATATTTGCCATATTGCATACCGTTATCCTCTCTATAGATGCTCAGACTGCCGGCCTCAGGCCTGTAAATTCAATCAAACAGTACAATCCTTCAGTTCCTTTTTGTACCTCAGTTGCTATCAGCTCAGGCTGACCTCCAAACCGGCTAGCTTGTGGCTTACAGGGTGAGGGGGTTTGGTGATTCTCAGCCTACGTGCCGGTAGACTCACAGGAGGAGCTGACTTTTCTCTTCCTGGGCCCCGCATGGTCTGCATGGCTTACCAGAAAGGCTGTCTAGTTGGCTTGTTGATTGGCTCCTCCCAGTCCCAGCATGGCTGATTAAAACTGTACTATTATAGTCTTGTCATTCTGTCCTTCATTTCAGCCAGGAACCTTGTAGCACATTTAATGGAGAAAATGAAAACATGATGAATAAAGATATAAAATCATGACCCCAAAATTTAATATATAAATAGTATTAAACCAAAGTAAAATTATTTCAATAAAAATTGAATTATAATTTTCAGAAAATAGTTGAAGTATTCTAAATTATTATGGAGTCATTTACTTAGAACCTAGGATTTTAAGTTTAGCATGTTTGCTTTCATGTTAAATATTGATGTATGAGGAATGGAGAAGTAAATGTTAATAATCCTAAATCTTCACATTTATTTTCTTATCCCATTCTAGCTAACAACTGAAAAACACACATACTACCTGACAGCAGATTCTCCCAATATATTGGAAGAATGGATTAAAGTGTTGCAAAATGTTCTCCAAGTACAGGCTGCTAACCCACTTTTCCTACAGTGTGAGGGCAAACCAACAGTGAAAGGATTGCTCACTAAGGTAGGAAACTATGTGTGTAGCAGTGCCCCAGGCAACTGCATGAGTTAGAACCTGGATTCTGAAAAATGGGTGGCAGAGAATATATGTATAACATAATCTTGTTGTTTTGGGGGTGTGGAAAAATGTTTTAAATATGATGCCCAAGACAAAAACCATAAAGATGAAAAATGACAAATTTGATCACAATACATAAAAATGTAAATGTTCTACTAGAAATGCTAAAGACTGAGTTTTAAAAGACAGATGAAAAACTTGGGAAAGGTGCTTTAAAAGTGTGAGGTCCAGTTAATAACCTTAATATTCAACAAGTTTTTTCTGATTAGTAAGAATCTTTTGTTTTGTTTTGTTTTGTTTTGTTTTGTTTTGTTTTGGTACCAGGGATCAACCTTGTACTTGCCGGGCAGGCACTTATGCCATTGAGCTAAATCCCCGACCCTAATTAGTAAGAATTTTTACCAAGGGTGGGGAAGGACAAAGGCGATGAGAGAAAGCAGAGATAAGAAATGTGAACAACCCATAGCATCAGGAAAAATATTTTATTATCACCAATAATTTTTTAAAGTACAAATTGAAATATGGTATCATTTTTAAAAATCTCATGAGAGAAAACATATTTTTTGAAACCTAGTATTGACACACATTAAGAAATCTGCTATGATGCTGGGAGTGGTGGTGCATGCCTGTAATTCCAGCACTTGGGAAGCTGAGGCAAGAGGATCACCATGAGTTTGAGACCAGCCTGGGCTACATATGTGAGGTCAAAGCCAGCCTGAATTACAGAGCAAGACTCAAAGTTTCACAAAAATAAATAAATAAATCTGCTCTAAGACTGTTGTTCTAGAAGACAACTGTTCAGTGTATTGATCTGTGTGCTAACTGGGTAAATAGTTCTGGATGAGCAAATATCAAATATTTGGAAAATGTATTGTTTGATCCAACTGTCTCTCAGTTCAAAAAGTTTATCTTTAGGAAATACTCTTAATTTGCAAAAGAATTAAGTATAAATATGTCCTTGACAGCACGTTTTTCTTTCTCCTATTTTTAATAATGAGGTATAATTAGCATACTATGAAATACACAATTTTGAAAGATATTAATGTCACTATACTAAACTGTGGAACATTTTTATTGCACAGCATGTTTTGTAATAAAGGAAAAATAGGAATCAACTTAAAGTAGGGTAGGGAATAGTTTAAATAAATGTTTATATAATCATATACTGTTTTACTATGTGACCTTTTAAATATTAAAAGATATTTAATGCTTTAGATTATTTGGTAGGTGAGGAGTGAAGTATTACATTATTATCTCACTATTCTTACATGTATCTATAGAAAAATATCTGTATGGGAAATATACCTAGATATATTGGTTATGTCTATGGGATTTTATTATATAATTTCTTAATTCTGTTTTCTAACATTTTTAAAACTAATAAATGTTGGCTAGTAGTTATTTTTCAAACATTTATTGAACAGAAGCACCATTTTTTCTTTTACAAAAGTTTTTTCCAAATTTGTTGAGTTATTAGAACTGTTAATTACTATGAAATTAAAAATAATTCTACATGTCCAAATCAAGTAGAAAAATCTTATGCAATATAAAAATCACTAATAGACCTCTGGTGCAGATAGCAAGTTAATATAATTATCAAAGTCACCTAAATGGTTTGGCAAATGCACCATCGGTGGCATCATTTGTTATAAATCACAGTGAATTGCCGGGCATGGTGGTGCACTCCTGTAATCCCAGCACTCGGGAGGCTGATGCAAGAGGATTGTTGTAAATTCAAGACCAGCCTGGGCTACAAAGTGAGTCCAAGGCCAGCCTAAACTGCATAGTGAAACCCTGTCTCAAAAACACAAACAAAAACAAAAACAAAAGCACAATGAATTACTAGAGTATAGCAGAGTTCCTCTCTGGGGAGGATTACAGGATGGAATGAAGACTATAAAGGACAAGATCACTTAATACCTTTTAAAAAATTTTTGAAGTCTTATTGGTTACTTTGAGGAGATAAAATATTTGCACACATACAATCATTCACTCTTCACTCATGTGCTTTGATTATGAAAGAAATGAAAAATTTAGAGGTAAAGGAGCTATGCTATAATTCAACTTACACTTAATAATACTGTGGGAATATAGATGGATACTTCTCAGTAGCATTTATGAAGACCAGCCAACTATAGTGCAAGCAAGAAAGAATTTGCCAATCCGTTCAACAAAAAGATGTATTATGTCTTCTCCAAAATATTAAATTACTATGAAAATATTTTCTCAGTACTAATGGGTCTGGCAGCTCCCTAGTATTATGCAAACGTATTTTCCAATGAACACAATACTACTTTATTAAACCACATTTGTACTATAATTCATAATAATAAACTTTCCTCTTATTTCCAGAACCTTATATATCAAACCCTAGGTTTTATATGATCCCATGGCTAAGAGTTTGTCACTTCTCACACAGCTAGTTGTTTGCTTGCTTGCTTGCTTCCTCATGAGCATGACAGTGGGTTTCTGTTCCTACTGCACTTCTGCACATCTCTGCTTCCTGTCCCACAGTGCATTTTACATGAGTTAAAATGATGTGCTTAGCAGATGACTAAACTGTTAGGATTTACAGATAGCACGTGTATTAGATTTTCTTCCTACGGCTTGTGAGAGCTTGTTCATTCCTGTATTTTCATCCTCAGAGCCTTCTAAGAGAAAGTCTCCCCTCAGTTATTCCAAGTAACTTACTCTGAGACCACATTCAGGCTACAGTTTGAAATACCGTAGGACAGCTTTGAATACTTTGGAGAGGAGAAAGGCTTTCGAGTTGTTGTAATGTTATTATTAAGTACAGAAATATCCAGAGAGATTTTGAGAACTTAGTTAATATTATTCTAGGTATGCTCTCTTGCAACTTTTATTTTAATGCATAGGAAAAACACTTTCAATATGTAAATTCATTTGTTTAAAAAGACAAAAAAAATTATCAAGCAGTTACCACCTGCAGCACAATGTGCTGGGAGATAGCAAAAGGAACAGGCCACTGTCTCATTCCTCAGATGGCTTTATAACCTATTGGGAAAGCATGAGCATAAGCCTATTCATAATGATATGTGAGGGCGGGGGGATTTAACTCAGTGGCACAGCGCCTGCCTGGCAAGCACGAGGTCATGAGTTCTATCTCTGGTACCAAAAAAAAAAAAAAAAATATATATATATATATATATATATATATATATATATAAATGGCAGTTATTGAGATGTATCATGAGGTTACATAGAAACAATTTAGGCAGTTGGATCTTCAGTGACTTCTTGGAGATTTACCTGTGCTGAGTCTTTAAGGAGGAGCAGGAGTTAGTTACAGCAAGTAGCATGGCATGGAAGGTATTTAAGGCTAGGAACCAGCATGAATAAAACATATAATCTAGAAGCAGTACCACCTACACTAGCAACAAGTCCTTTGGAGCAAAAGCTGGGGTGGCCCAGTGGTGGAGACCTGTTTTTTCTTGCCAGGTGCTTGATCTTTATCATGAAGGCTAAGTACAGCTCTCCCTACGGGCCTTGGCATATTTGTGTTGTTAACAGGGTACTCTGCTGGCAGGAGGATGGGTCTGTGGGAGGTAAGAGGGGGACTCTAAGAATGGTTGGGGGAGTGATTCCTATAAGAAGATTAAGCTCTGACGTGGTCATGGGAGAAGAGGAGACAGGATTAATTTAAATAATGATTTTAAAGAAAGCCTTCAATTTGATTGAATTTGGGGTTGGAAAGTAGAAGAGTGAAAGCTGGTGCCAGATAAGAGAGAGGCTGGACAGGGTAACAGTTTTACAAAGGTGGAAGGGTTACTTTGGGACACATTAGGACTCATGAGAACATCTTAATTAAGAAACCCAGCAGGCGGTGAAACCCCAGTCTGCATCAGAGGAAAGGGCTAGGTTTGAGAGAATTTGGGGACTCAGCATTTATGTGGCAGTTGATACTATAAAATGAGAGAAATCACCCAGGAAAAGGTGTAGTGTGCACAAAAAAAGGAACCTTGAAAGGAACACTTGAGTTTCCAAAATTTAAGGGCCTCTAACTAAAGGGGATTCATGAAGAACTCTGAGAGTAACACTGTAGATACCAGGCAGCAGGGTGTTTGGCCTGGAGGGAGTGATGGCAGTGTCATATGTGGAGTGCTTGGGGAACACTGCCAGGGGCGGGAGGAGAAGTGGGAGATGGGCAGTATTTGAATTTGGAGAACTATTTACTCTTTTTAGCACATTAGAAAGCATCAAGCTAGAGGGAGCATGGAGTCAGGAGAGGTATTTTTAGGATGGAAAGATAATGTGCCTTAAATTTACAAACTGAGGGGAAGAACTCAGGACAGAGGAGAGGCGGGAGACTATAAACAAGATCCAGAGAAGTGGGTGATGGGCGTGCAGGGAATGCATCATGACAGGTATAGACTGGAAGAAAAGTGAGGAAGTATGTGGATGAATGTCTAACCTGTAGGACATAGGGCAATGTCACATCTATTGTCCTCTGTTTCTTGATGAAGTTCACTCCATAAAACAAAGTCTTTTACTGGGTGGGAGGGGTGTAAAGGATTGAGAATAATCATTAAGGAAAGTAAGATGTAGCCAAGGACAAATAGGATTGATATGTGTTAATTAGGGCTCATTTGACTTTAATGACTCAAATTCATATTGATCATTTTTCTTGGGTATTGTCAGATGCCTAGAAATCAGAGTAGAGGCTTTACATTGTGGTGATATGAGCAGTGATTTTATTTTTCCTAACATTTTTTACATAATTTTTCAAATATGAAAAAAATGGAAGAATTTTATAGTGAACATTCATGTTCCCACCACTTAGATGCTACAATTAAATTTGTACTTGCTTACACTGTCTGAGTCATTATCTCCGGGACAAAATACTCAAGATTCACATCCTAAAGGAGGAGATGTTTACTCTGGTGCATGGCTTTTAGAGGGTTCAGTCCATAGCTGGCTAGCTGCAAGGCAGGAAAGGCATGGTAGAAGGGTCTGGCAGAGGAAAGATGCTCCAGTCACAGCAGCCAGAAAGCAAAAAGAGAAAGGAGGAGCTGAAGTGGGAGATAAACCCTTCCAGGTGACACCGTAGTGACCTGCCTTTAACCAGGCCATGTCACCCAACAGCAAGTCAGCTATGAACTCATCGGTGGGCTGACTCACTAATGAATATAACCCCTACATGATCCATTCACCCTCCAAACACATGGGGCTTTTGGGGGACACTTCAGATCTAAACCTTAACAATCATGTATCTATCAAGATGAGGATTTGAAATCAATGTTTTATTATGAGAATTTTCAGATGTATGAAAGTAAAAAAAAAAGTACATTAATCATCCACTTTCAGCAATTATTAACAATGGCTAATATTATTTCATAAAACCCCCTAGCCTTTTTTGGCAAATGGAGATAAAGGTTTGTGGAGTAGAGTTGTTAGAAGCATAGAAATGCAATTTAATCATGGGCTTTGGAGCAAGACTTGCTTTGTGATCAAACATGGAATCTCAGGTTGATGGAGAAAGCAGAGGTCAGGAAGGAACCAGGATATCTGAATAAAATGGAAGGATGTAGGAGCTTAAACACTGTGGAGAAAGTAAAAGAAGAACAATGGTACAAAGAGTAGAGGAGGCGAAAAGAAGCTAAGATCAGGGAATAATATGTAAACTGCGGGAGTAGAACAGTTTACCAGTAGGTATGTGTGTGGAAGAACTTGAGTGTGGCTAAGGATGTGGGTGACAAAAATGGAGGGATAGCAAGGGTTATTGGACATGAAGGGAGCAAGGGTGTAGACAGTGTGGCAAGGGGACCAGGACAGGAGTTTGGGAGTCAGGCTACCTAGGCAATAATTCTGGCTCTGCCACTCTCAGCTGTGTGACCTTGAAAAAGTTACTTGTGGACCCTGGGTCTTGGTGTCCTCTTCTGTAAACTGTGGGTAATAGTAGTGCCAAGCTCCCAGAGTGCTGAGAGGACTAAATGAGGATTAAACACAGAAAGTGAATTCAAACAATACCTAGCACATCATAGCACTCAAAAAAATAAAAATGCTAGTTCTTCTATCATGAGAGTTTAACCCAGATACTGAAGTTAGCAAGGCTGGCAACAGGATTTGTGGTAGAGAATGCTACAGTGATGAGGATACATGGGAAGACAGGAGACCCCAGAAGTTTTATGTTTTCCGTGCTGACAAAGGCTCATTGGGATATAATACACTCGTCTTCAAAAACAGAACTGATAGGAAGGACCTTTGTTATGACTGCAGGGTAAAAAAAATTATTCTTTCAGTGCCTTGATATTGCCTTTAAATCTTCATAAGGATTCTTCTTGTAAAATGTATATGCTATAAACATATGAAAATAGACACAGCTTCCTTTATTTGTAGTTCTCCAAAGGTAGTCGCTGATGTATGTTAAAGATAAGTTGTTTCAGAAGTACACTGATTCTAGGCAGAGGCATCACACTCCAGTTTCTAGAGACTTCTTTCTGGAGTTGTTTAAGGAAGGAAAAAACAAAATGAATTCTACATAAGACTATTTTAAAAGTGCCCAGATATTTGTCTGTAAATATGTTTCCAAATGTAATTAAACTGAAACATGTCTGGCCAGATTAAACATTTTGTTTTTGTTTTTGTTTTTGCTGAAGCAGCATTCTGACTCCCTCAAACTGTTAGCGGCAGAGTTGTTTGTTTAAACCAGAGCTTCCAAAGTCCAAAGGCTGGTTCGGGTGTGGGGGTTTAAAAGGAAACATGTGTTTTACTTCTTCTCCTTATGAAGAAGGAAGCATTTATTGTGTAACTGCTGTTATCTTTTATGTACATCATTGCAGTTGGCCATCACACCAGCCCAGTGAAGTCTACAATAATCTCACACTGTTATGACAAAGGAGGTTGTCAAGACTGTTGCCTGAGGAAGTCCATCCATCATGCAGTAGAACTCTAACTTAAGCCTTGGTCCATTAGACCCCAAGTCCTGGTCTTTTCTACTAGTGACTCACCTTCTGTAAAATTTACCATGCCAATAATTTGTATGCTTCTTAATGTATTACTACAATTACTACTCAGTTAAATCACTACTCAGTTTCAATGTGGGACCTTGTTACAAGGGCCCAAAGGATCCTGCAAAATCTGCCTGGCTCCTTTGCCTCCTTCAGGGCCTTACTCGAGGTTAGTGAAGCCCTCCTGGCCACCAAATTTCATTGCATCACTCTCTCCTCCTGCCCTAAACACTTCATCTCCCCCTCAGCTTCGTTTATTTCCAAGGTTCATGCCACCTTGGGCAACAGAACGTAGGGCTGACTAGTGAGCCTGTCCAGGCTGAACCCCTCTTCCACTGCAGGAGTGTCGATGGCCTCAAGGCAGATGCTGGCAGGGCTGGATTGGCAGCCAGGCACGCTACATTCTAGGTGTGGGGCAATAGGGTTTTATCTCAGTATTACCTGTTGAGAGCTGAGTTCTTTGTGCTTCTCCAGGATGATGGATACAGCCTGGACTGTTTGGTAAAGATCTTCAATGCCTATGCCTGAGCAGGACGAGGGCCAGTAGGAACTCACAGAAAGCCTCTTTAAAAGCCACCAAATGATAATACCCAGTTTAAATTTTGATTAAATGTCTTTCACAAAAACGTATATAATGGAAACTGTTTTCTTAATGAAGTTTTAGAATGTAATGCTATTTAATTGTCTCTTTTCTTCACAAAGCTGTGAGCTCCTTGCAGAAGATTTTGTCTGTTTCATACCTGTTTATCAAGGACTTGCACCAGTCTCTGGCTTGTCAAAGTCAAGAGCTAGATTCAAATTCTGCCTGTCACTTAACATAATGCCAAACATGAGGAAGGTGTTCACTATATAGTAATAGCTTCTAGTAGGACTTAATAATTTTGTATGATTACTTCTGGAGAAAGCATCGAATGTTTTGAATGGATGAATCATTTACATTAGGGAAACCATTAGAATTCTTCAGGTTTTCATGGTTGTAATTCTAGCATTAGGATGCTAACTCAGGGAGACACAAGTTTATTGGAAATCTATATAAACGTATACATGAAGTATGAAATATACTTCCTGTGAAATTGGCACCTTTTCTTAAATCCATCTTGGACATAGTACTTCACATATAGTAAACATTAAATTTTGAATGATGAGCTCCAAAGTAAACATGCTAGGCTAATGCTATCACAGGTTGGTAGACCTTAAGCAGCATTTTGATAGCCCACTTGGAAGATCACTTACTTATATCTTGGGCAAATTGGATACCTGTAGAACTTCAGATAGAATATATAACCTATTCTTTACATTTTCAGAATTCTGAGCCTCACGTGTAATACATTGAAATATAATTTCAGGTAAAACATGGCTACTCCAAGAGAGTCTGGTGTACACTCATAGGAAAGACATTATATTATTTTCGTAGTCAAGAAGATAAGGTATGTATATATCTTTGTTTTGTTTCGTTTTGTTTTGTTTTGATTTGATTCGCGGCACTGGGGATTGAACTCATAACCTCATGCTTGCCAGGCAGGTGCTTAGGCCACTGAGCTAAATTCCTGGCCCTGTATATATTTTAATATGCTAATTACAGGATTTTTGTTTTGCTTGCTAATGGCTCAAAACTTTCCCTTTCACTCTTCTGTTGCTAAGTAAAACTTTAAAATTTTTGATAAGGATGAACTTCAGTATTAAATGTATTACTGAGAGAATCACATCCTTATCACCTTCAAGGGCCTTGATTCTTAATGGTAAGCCTTACCAACTTTTTTTAAAATTTTTTTTTTATGAGCAGGATATATTTATTGAGAGAGAGAGAGAAAGCTTCTGTCTGAGAGAGAGACAGAAGGGGTCCTGAGTGGGTTGCCAAAGATTCTGGCTTTTTGAGAGACTTTTATAGAGTAAAACCACGAGGTGAGGTGGGTCCAAGATGGCGAAAACTTGGGAACTCAGGCAAATGGGCATGAGGTGGGACAGAACTATGGTCAACCAATAAGATTAATTGTTCAGGTAAAATTGACCAAATCAAGGACGAATAGGGAAGTGAGTTATGTAGCAAGCCAGCATTCTTAAGGATCAGTGACTCTTCCTATAGGGAATTGGGATGGTCAAGGTAATTCATTCCTATTTAGAATGTGAATCCCTGATGTTTTTACTTAGGGTGTGGTTGCATTTGTTTTGCCTTGTCTTGAAATCCTGGCTTATAGCAGGAGGTGTCTGTCTCCTTCAAGGTCACAAAACATCTGGTCCTCTGTGTCCACTTTCTCGAGGTCCCAGCCCTATCTGACTGCCTATAATATTTCTAACTAACTCAGCTGCCTGTAACATTCCCCCCTCTGAAGAAGTATCCCGAACTGCCGTGAGGGAGAAATGGGTGATGACTGATCTGGCTTCTTCAGGCTGAAAGGGGTCGTAGTTGTAGATTGGCAGTCAGAGATATTCTACAGGTCTATCTAAAGGCCCTCGATAGACACCAGACAGTTTCGTCTTGGATGGGTGTACAGCTCTAAGTCTGGAGGAGACAAAGCCAAAGAAACAATTAAGTATGCATGGTTCAAATAATAAAATCAACAGAATAATTATGAGTATAGTTAAAAGATTTCCAGCAAGAGGAGCTAGTAATTGCTTCCCATAAGGAGGAAAAGGATAAGGTCCAGGGAATTTTAGAATCTGACATGTCATTAATTTGTTGTCTAATATCTTGAACAGCTATTGAGATATTAGCAGAAGGATCAGGAATGTACACACAGCATTCAGCTTTTATAATTGCACAAGTACCTCCTGTGCTGTTGGAGTGTCCAATACCATCTGAAGTTTGAAGGATTACCTGTCTCATTAATTTTACCTTTTTATTTAGGAGAGAGAGTCCAGCTGCAGTGTTAGTAATCCTCTCTTAACTTTAGGTCTTAAAGGATATTGTCTTTGGTGAGGAAAAAAAGTAGAATCTCTGAGATGTATTTGTGCTGGAGCAGCTCTTATTGCCCTACCTATTTTACCTTTAGTTGTCCATACTTCAGGATTTATTTCTGTCTCCACGAGGGGAAGACAGTGTACTTGACAAGGGTGCATATATATTAAAGTATTTAAACATGATAAAATATCTCTTCCTAAGAGGGGAGCTGGACTTTCAGGCATAATCAAAATGAATGTGTAAAAAGAAAACCATCCCAGTTACAGCCCAAGGGTTGTAAAAAATAGCGAATTACCTCCTCTCCAGTGACTCCTTTCACTGAGGTATGGCGACTAGAAGGAAGGCCAGGATGGAAAAGAAGGACCGAGACTTGCACCAGTGTCCAGCAACAGACTGGTTTCTTTTCCCTCTATAGTCATGATTACCCGAGGCTCCTCCGTGGAGATGACAGTCCAGCCAGAGGGAGAGAGCAAGAATGCCCCAGGGCCCGTCAGTCCTGCTGGACCAACCGATAGGATGGGTCCGAACTCTGGGGCCTTGTCCTGAGGGGGCAGTCTGACCTCCAGTGGTCACCTTTGCAATCAGGGCATGGCTTAGGGGGCTTCAGCCTTACCAACTTTTAACTGATGCATCTTCTAAGATGAAGAAGAGAAAGCCTTTTTCTACCTCACTCCCCACTATCACTTTCCCGTGTTTCTCCACATTCTTACAAACAAGATAAGGTTGGGAGAAAAAAGCAGTGAGCTAGGAAAGAAGACCTTATCTGTTCAGGCATCTGCCTATTTATATCCCATTTATTCATTTTAAACTAGTCTCCTGCCCCAAAGAACTTGAGTTATTGTCTTCACTTTCAGAGTAAAAAGATGGGATGCCTGCCAAAGGTGAATAGCATGCCCAGTCAGCCTCAGGGCACTCCCGGTCACCTTGGGATCACTGGAACTGTAAAACCTGAGCCAACGCTGGCAATGAATAATGTGCAGAAAATGATGTCAGCTACACGGAACAGCAGCCTATGACTGATCAGTGTGTTACTCAAACTGAATTTCTTGGTCCATTGGCCATGTGAGTCAGTTAGTTATAATCCCACTTCACAGACCGCACTTTTGGCTTTAATCAGCTGTGTTTAAAATACCTGCATTATTCTAAGTATTGCTTATGGGATGGGAGTTAACACAGTGCCTCTGTTAAAAAGAATGGTTGAGAACGAATTTGAGAAAGTGCATATAAATGGTACCTAAACAAGGACAGTGCAGTGCTATGTATTCAGCATCATCCTAACATATCAGTCAGAAAAATAGTAGCTACTCTATGTATTCCACCTATGAAAGTCTTAATATAAACCATTTGTGGTGGTGCATTCCTGTAATCCCAGCAGACAGCTTTAGAAGGCTGAAGCAGGAGGATTGCAAGTCTGAGCCCAACCTAGGCAACTTCAGCAAGACTGTGTCTCAAAATAAAAATTAATTAATTAGTTTTTTAAAAGGGTGGGGATATAGCTCAGTGTGAAGTCTTGACTTCCGTCCCCAGTGCCACCCCCAAAAAAGGCCTTAATATAGAATTAGGGTCATACATAACTTGTAGAAAATGTATACATTTAATGTAACTTTTAGAAAAATTGAGGGAGTAGAGGGCAGGACCTCCACTGCAGGTCAGAGAAGTCAGTACTGCAGATGTCAGACCAAAGTAGGAGGTCCTCAGAACTCCCTGGGAAGCCTCTGCAGATCACACATCTGCCCAGACATCTGGCTGGAAAGTGTCTCAGGAGACAAGCCCTTTCTTTCACCTTTAATGCAGATTCTCTTACAGGAAAACCCTAACTTGGAACTGTGCAGGTTAGGAGAGTTTGGTACATGTAGTTTCAAACTACTTTTCTGCAGTTATGTGGAGACCTTCCAAGTGGGTGGTCAGAATGCTGGGTTTCTAATTCCCAGTCCGTCACCTCTAGGTAAAAATACGCATAATGCTTTGATCAGAACTACCAAAATGCTGCGTGGCCTCTGTAATAATAGTACTACAGGTGATCTGTCCTTTTTTTTCCACACATACCTTTCTATATTTTCCAAGTATCTATAGTAAGTACATATTGTCTTTCTAAACTGTAAACTGATTTAATAAAATGGACAGCGTTGATCACAGAAGAAACTATTGCGAACATAGGTAAATGACAGAAATCCACTAAAATTGTTGGAAAAGTCTTGAGAATACATTTGAATCTGTATAGGCTCACTTTAGTGTGCACTATAAATGTTTCCAAAAATAATTTTGAAATCTGGGTCAATGCGTTTATTTTTTATTAAGTCAAAATTCTTGGAAGCACTGCTTCCATTGGCTATTTTTGGACCTTTGGTGTATCCTTTGGTAAGATGAGTAATCATATATTATGGTGGATAAGGCACAGATTTTCTTCGAATTGATGGAGTTAGAGCATTAAATTAGGACAGCATTGTCTTGTATTATCATATTAGTTTTCATCATCATATGTTTAAAATCCTACTTTTTATTTATGAACGTGACTTTTTCTACCTATTTTGCCTTTGATTTACTACCTTTCTTTTCCCAAAATGTAAATTATTTTTCCTTTAGAAGCAAATGCTTTATTCAATGCCAAGTATAGTGCTTTGCACACAGTAACTGCTCAGTATATTATCATTATTAATTAAATGTGGAAAATCATGTTTCTCCTGAAAGACTACATTTAATTAAATTAATCAGCTATTGGGCAGATAATGTTGAATTCCATGTAAGATATCCAGGTAAGGCTGCACCAAGAAGCCGATATTTTCATTAGGTTGTGAAACAAGTAAAAAAGCAGCCAGGAATGCATTGGAAGCAAGAGCACTCCAGGCAAAGAGTGCAGCAAGTGCCAAGGCCCCGAGGCAGGAACAGGCCTGGTGTGTTTGGGGAATCTCAAGGAAAGTATGATTCAGTTGGATTGTGTTAGGAAGAAAATAATAGGAGACAGGGTCAGAGATGTAATGGGGTCTGAATTATATGGGATCTTAGAGGTCAAACGAAAAAATCTACCTTTTCAAAGGAGGCACAATTTTACCTCTGCCTTCATAGGATTTTCAGTTGGCCTTGAGAATTAAATTAACATGAGACAGAGACAAGTGTACCAATTTATTTAATATGTCTCATTTGACCCTGGAGCCTTCATATGGAAATGAAAAACCAAAGACAGAGTTGAACCCTTATAAATTGAACTGGACAAAGAGTAGTTAAGGTGAAAAAATATGACAAGGCAAAGAGACTTGGGCTGTGTTTGCCAGTTGAGTGAAGAAGTGATCCGCAACATGAGGGCTGGCTTAACAAGCTTTGCTCCTACAAGTTTCCCTTGGCCTCAACTTCCTGTCCTCACCAGTAAGAATGTTATTTTGTTTTTGTTATAGGGAGGATTTTTTCCATTTGTGAGTCTGATCTCTTGCCTTTGGGAAGAAAGAGGAGGATCAGAGCCCTTCTTGGATCTGTTGCTTTTAAAGATGCCTGTAGTTCAGAATAATCTAGATGCCAAAGAGATGCCTCCTGAGGTAGCATGCCTGGCACCCTTGAGCTTTCGCTCTGAGTGACATGAGAAGTCCTGGAGCCTTTTCAGCAGAGTAGCCAAATGGTCCTACCATGGCGTACGCGAACACTTGGCTTCTATTTAGAAATACTATGAAGGGAAGGAGCATGAGCCTATCATAGTCAGGAGGCTGTTACAGTAATCCAAGCAAGAGACAGCTGGGGTTCGTGGTGGCAATGGAGATCTGAGATGTGATCAGAATCTGGATATACCTGACAGTCTTGCTGACAGAATTTATTGACTGGAAAGGTCTGAGGGATGAAAGACAAGGGTCATCAAGGATGCCAAAGTGTTTGGCCTAAACAGCTAGAAAAGTAAAGTTACCAACAATTGACCTGGGGAAGACTGGGTGGGGCAGGTGTTGAATTTATAAGGTGAATTTGAGATGCTGTTAAAACTCTAACAGAGTTCATGAGTCTGAAGCAGTGCATATGGGAGGAGCTAACATGTGCTATGATTAAAGCCAGGAGTGTGGATGAGATCATGCAGGGAGTGAGTGTAGTTGGAAGAGAGTCCGAGCACTGAGTCCTGGAACTCAGCCTGAAAACGTGTGATGGTAAACATCCTCGTGGTTAGAATGGACTTTTTCATAACTGCAATAGCAAACCTGGCCAAATGTCTTAGAACTTATAAATCTGAGGCACACTGGATTTTCCTGGAATAAATGTACTTATTTAAGTGAAAGTTTTAAAACAGATATGATAAATATCCAACATGGCAAATATATTGCTTCAACCATTAAAAGGGTAGATAAAATTTAATGTCAATTCACTCTAGGATGGTTTTATTGTGCTTAAATTAAGATGTAGACAATTATTATATTGTTTTGGGATATATTGCATATTTTAATAGCCTTTGAACACTCCTCATTTACTGGAATAGGAGGTGAGAGTTAATCTTTGTACTGGTTGTCTACTTTTGTTATATTTTTTTTTCTATGAACAGTTTTAAGACTTTTCTTCTGGCAAGCGCAAGGTCGTGAGTTCAGTTCCTGGTACCCTCCCCCACACCAAAAAAACTTTTCTTTAGTTCTTTTGATCCAGTAGCTTAATCAAATAATTGATCAAGTCTGTAGGTGAAACAAATCATTTTTTTCACTTAATTAATATTAACTATGTGAATAGGTAATGGGTCATTTTAATCTAACTGAATAATCTGAAACATTGCTTCTTGCTTTTTCCTTAAAAGTTAAGTATGCAGGATTCATATTGTTCTTTTATATCACAACTGGGCTTATTGCTTGTTACCACATTCATAGCAAGATGGATTACCACGCGATTGCCTCTCAGCATTTGATTTTTTAAAATGTATGCTCACTGGGTATGGTGGCATGTGCCTGTAACTGCAGCCCTCTTGGAGGCTGAAACAGGAGAATTGCAAGTTCAAGCCCAGGTTGGGCAATTAGTGACTTAATGAGACCCTGTCTCAAAATAAAAAATAAAGGACTGGAGATGTACCTCAGTATGAAGCCTCTGGGTCCAGTCCCCAGTAACACACACACACACACACACACACAGTATGCTTTTTAAAGGTAAAAATAAAAAAAACCACAAAACCTTTTAGTGGGAAAAGACTTAGAAAGGAACTCCCTTACAATTGCTAACATTTTCTTTAGTTTCCTCTAGGTCAGATCAAACTGTGGGAGGCTAAAGTTGAAGAGGTGGACAGGTCCTGCGATTCCGATGAAGATTATGAAGCAAGTGGACGCAGTCTGTTATCCACTCATTATACCATCGTTGTCCACCCCAAGGATCAAGGTCCGACTTATCTCCTGATTGGATCCAAGCATGAAAAGGTACTTAAAGACATGTTGGTTGATTTTAAATAATTTAGACCAATATTTAAATCAATTTTGTGAAACGAGAAATAGAATTTTGCTAAAGACTCTCAGCAGTATTTTCAGAGATTCTTCACCTCTTTGGAAATGAATCTTATTTGAATGTTATTTCAATCTTATTGATAAAATGTCATCTCAAGGCTGAAATTAGTGCGTGACAGTGGAGGACAAAGGAATTCATGTGTAAAAATGTGTATCTCACCTGATGGATATTTACTGGTAAATCAAAAGCCTCTACCTTATATTTTTGACAAATTGTTAATAAAACTTTGGATATAATTGAGAATTATTTTATGTATTATATGTGTGAATAGTTATATATGTATTCAAAGGAGGCCTCACAAATTAATGTGGAAGTATTGAATTATGTGTATATGATATATAGTATTATATGTTTATTACATAGTGACAAAATTGGGTGTTAAGGTAAGATGTTACTTTTCATCTTTAACATACAGCAAAATAATTTCCAGATGAATTTAAGAAGTAATAGAGTTCAATAAAATTATTTTGTTAAAAAGCCTTTATGTAGTACCTCCAGAGGCTGAGGCAGGAAGATCACAAATTCAAGGTCATCCTGAGCTACATAGTGAGTTCAAGACCAGCTGGACTACAGAGTGAGATGCAGTCTCAAAAAATAAATAAGTAAATAAATAAAAATAAAATTAAAATTGAAAAGAAAAGATTTTATCTGATCTCTGAATAGAAAGTACTATCTACAAAAAAAAAAAATCTTACAGGCAACTGAGTGGCTATTTAAACCCCTAACTCTGTTGCCAGAATCTGTATTCTGATGCTTGCCTCTACTGATTCCTGTTTGATTTGAGAGGCTTTATTTTCAGCAGAAAAATGAGAAGAGGACTCAGTGAACAACTTAGTGTGGCGGTTCATGGTTATACGATGTTTAGACTCATTTATAGTCAAATACATGTAAAATTTTAAAAATTATAAAGCTTTTATTGTCTCTGAAATTATCAGAGGTTTTAAAAATTATGTTAGTGCAACAATAGTGACAGAAGTACTCCCACACAGCACTAACAGGAATATAATTTTGTGTATACACTCTGGGAAGCACTTTGAAAACATGTTTCAACAGTTCCAACAAATA
Source organism: Cuniculus paca (assembly GCA_004365215.1). NCBI lineage: Eukaryota > Metazoa > Chordata > Mammalia > Rodentia > Cuniculidae > Cuniculus > Cuniculus paca. The sequence goes on from RJWT010000143.1 coordinate 36,715, forward strand.
TTCCTGCTCTCGTAATGACCCATCATTGTTTTTGAAGAATATGTACTAAAGAAATGTTTGGCTAGGGAATTAGCTCAGTGGAATAAGTGCCTGCCTGGTAGGTGTGAGGTCATGAGTTTGATCCCTGGTGATGCAAAAAAAAAAAAAAAAAAAGAATATTTGTAAATGCAACCAAATTTATGTATAAATTTATTGGCTATTTTTTTTGAGACAGGGTCTCTGTATGTAGTGCAGGCTGACCTTGGACTCACTTATGTAGCCTAACCTGGCCTCAAACTCACTTCAATCCCTTTGCCTCAGGCTCCTAAGTGCTAGGATTACAGGTCTGCGCCACCATATCCAGCTACATTGTTCTTTTTAAAATAATTTCATCTCTGAAATATTTGGAACAAAGAAAATATAGCAGATATACTTTTAACTAAGAGATGTTACATACCACAGCATTTTTGTCAATGAGAAATTAATAGCTATCCAAATATTTAACAATAGAAAATTGATTAAATAAATATGGTCTGGCTATATAATAGAATATCCTGTAGCCATTAAAACTTGTTTATATAAGAGGCTGAAGTAGGAGGATGGTGAGTTCAAGGCCAACCTGAGCTACAAAATGATTTAAAGGCCAACATGCACTAGATAGCAAGACCCTGTCTCAAGAAAACTTACGTATAACAAATTTCTAGCGACAAGGGAATTCTTGTACTTTATTAGTAAAATTCAGAAGTTATAGTAATATATTTTAGCATGATAACTACGAAAAAATTTAATCTACATATATATTTTCACAGCAGAAATAAAAGACAAGTAGTTATCTTTGGAACAAATTGGATGTTATTTTCCTCTTTAAATTTTCAGGATTTCCTAAGTATTCTCTACGTATTGCTTTGGGAGTAAGATTTTAAATTGGATAAAATTTATTATAGTGCTAAAAAGAATATTCACCTGTATTTATTCTAGTCTCTTAACATGTGTTACTCTTTTTAATTTTGTCATGCTTTTCTAAGAAACATGTATAGAAAATAATGAAGAAGTGAACAATGACGAAAAGGAAATATGAGCACAGTTCAAATGGGCCCACCTCTGAGGTTTCGTGAAATGGTTTCTAATTGTTATTTAAGAATTAAAGAAAGTGGTTTCTTTTCAGTCTCAAAGTTCCCCACTGTTTATGTAAATTATTTTCTTTCACTAATCAAAACTGTATCTTGGTTAACATTTCTAATACTATGTTCTGATTTTAAGGACACTTGGCTTTATCATCTGACTGTTGCAGCTGGAAGTAACAATGTAAATGTTGGATCTGAATTTGAACAACTGGTTTGCAAATTGCTAAATATAGAAGGGGAACCTTGTAAGTTCAGAAGCATATAAGGTTTATGTTTTATGGTTTATGAAATGAACCCCAAACCCCTTAGCCTATTGGAGTTTTCACTTCGTGGACTGTCTTATTCCCCTATTGTTTACCCAGCTTGTCATTATAATGGGCCAGAATTATCATTAGGGTTCTTAGGCTCCAGAGTCGCCATGGGTCCCCAAGATGCTGTGTCCTGCCACACCCCTTTGCTCTCCTTGCCTGGGATTCCCCCTTCCTTGGCAGTCCTTACCAACCTGATGAAATCCTGGCTAGCCTTAGGAGAGCCCTTCCACTCCAGCTCAGCATCTGACTCACAAAGGTGCTTAATCAGTATTAAAATCATGTCCCAGTGCTCTCTTAAAGCATTTGTTGCTTTGTGTTGAAGTTATCTTCTATGGCCAAGGGTTTCCACTGAGAGTTTAGAGTCTATCCTGTGCTTGAACAGAGACCACATTTTACGTACAGTGTACAGAATAGAAATTTAATCAATACTGGTTTTAGGAATCACTTCTAGTTCTGCTTTATCTTTATATCTTCTCCTGCTTGGCCCTCTATGTATCCCTACTCCTCCTCATGCCCTGCATAGGTCACCACCTGTTGGCACATTTAAGCACCATGACAGTGCCCTGTTAGACGTGTTGCAGGCCAGCGAATTAGAACCCCAACTCTTCTGCGCTTAGTTTATCCAAAGCAGAAACATGAGAATCACAGTGGCCTGGCAGCTGAAATAAAATAACTGTACCAAAAGTTTCCCCTGACCTTCATGATGAAAGTTGTGGGCCAGCCCTGATACAGCTAACTAAGCTCAGGGTTCATTTAATGGGAGACTTAACTAAATGAATTGTTCTGTTTTCTGTTCCTGTGTTCTCCTTTCTAGCCTCTCAGATATGGAGACACCCCACTTTGTGTCACAGCAAAGAAGGGATCCTTTCCCCTCTGACAACACTGCCTTCTGAAGCTCTGCAGACAGAGGCTATAAAGTTATTTAAGGTAAAAGTATTACATGTTGGTATACAATTGAGCCTTACTGAAACAGACCGTTGTGGTTTAGGCAATAGAAACACTTGATATCAAAAGGTATCATTTCCCATTTGCTTCTCAGATGGGAAGACTTTTCACATCACATCTGCCTCTGCATTGGGAGAGGACCAGCAGACTTTCCTCTCCAGCTCTACCCTGAGATTCTTCTTTCTCAGTCTCTATGAGAAACCATCAATCACTTGAAACTCACTCTCCAGCTGTGTAACTTTATTTTCTCAATTTTTTATTAGTACACATTTGCAGTACATGTTTATATTACTTGTGTTGAGTTGGTACACATACATAGCACATCTTAATTTTTTTATCCCCTTCCTTTCCGCTCTCTTCCCCCTTGCTCCACCTCTTGATCCCCTTCCCTTTTCAAAAGATCTACCTCCCTATTTCCTATTATCTATACTTTTTTTTGCTTTTTATTTATAGTTTGTGTTTCTCATGTAACAGAAACTATGGGGTATTTAAGCTTGTGTGTCTGATTTACTTTACTTAATGCTGTGGTTACGAAGTGTATAGATTTGTCTACAAATGATTCAAGTTTATCCTTTCTTATTGCACAGTAGTACTCCATTATAGATAAATGTCACACTTTTTTATCCATTCATCTGTTGATGAACATACAGGTTCTTCCAAGATTTAGCTATTACGAATTGTGCTGCTGTAAACATGGGTATACATGTATCACTGTAATATGATGTTTTTAACTTTCTTGGGAAGATACCTAGGAGGGGAATAGCTGAGTTGAATGGAATTTCAATTTTTTAGTTTTTTGAGGAATCTCATTACTGATTTCCAAAGTGCTGGTGCCAGTTTACATTCCCACCAACTATGTAGAAGGGCTCCTTTTCCCTTGCATCCTCTTTAGCATCTGTTACTGTTTGATTTCTTGATGACAGCCATTCTTTCTGGAGTCAGACAGAGCCTCAGTTTGCATTTCCCTGGTGGTCAGAGACATTGAATATTTTTTCATGTATTTATAAGTGAACTGTACTTCTTCAGTGAAGTGTCTATTTCAGCTGCTCATTTCTTGATTGGGTCTTTTATCTGGACAGGACCTAATGTTTTTGAGTTCTTCATGTATTCTAAATATTAGTTCTCTGTTTGAGGAATAGCTGGCAAAAAGTTTCCCATTCTGTGTCTCTTCACTGTGTTGGTGGTTTCCTTTGCTGTGCAGAAACTTTTTAATTTGATATGATCCCAATTTTTTTATTCTCAGTACTATTTCTTGTGCAATTGGGATTCTATTCAGAAAATCCTAGCATACACCTATGTCTTCAAAAGAGTTTTACCTGTTTTCTTTTCCAGAGGATTAAGTGTTTCTGTTTAATACTAGTTCTTTGACCAGTTTCAATTTGAGTTTAGTACATGGTGTGCAATATGAGTTTATATTCAATCTTCTGCATGTGGAAAGCCAGTTTTCCCAGCACCATTTGTTAAAAAAGGCTATATTTCCTCCAGCATCAGACACACAAGTTTAGATATTGCATGGTTTCTCTTATATGAGAAACTCAAAATATAAATAAAGAGCAAAATAAAAGATAGATAATAGAAAATATGAGGATAGATCTTTCTCAAATGTGAAGAATTTCAAGAGATGGAATGGAGAAGGGAGGGAGAGGGTATAAACAAAGAATTAAGATGTGTTATGTACATGTACCAACCCAACACAAGGAATGTAAACATTATGTACTGCAAACATGTACAGTACTGATAAAAAATTAAAAACTTTTTTCCTTTGAGAATTTATAAGCATACATGTATGCAAAACTACCCAAGACTGGAGAGAGAACTACTAGAAACTGATAGACAGAAAACTTCCTGGAGCTCCCACAGAACTGTAAATTATTTTTGTATCATCTAGAAGAGAGAGGTTGCCTAACACATTGGGCATCAATTAAAATGGTCAAGATTATTGTCTGAGTAATGGGCCCAAAGTAGTCACAGACCAGTAGTGGCAAACCTACAGCACAGATACCACAGCAAGCTGTTTGTATCCTTGAAGCTCCAAAAAGTTCACTGTCACTGTCCTAGATTGATGGAAACCTAAAAGAAACCTTGAAAGAATCAAACTATTTGCAGGTAATTTAGCCATATCTTAAAACAAAGGTCAAAAATACTTAAGGAATACCGAAAAATTCAGTTCCCAACAATAAAAAGTTCACAATGTCGGCATCAGATCAAAAATCACAAGCAAGAGCCAGGTATGGAGGCGCATGCCTGTAATATCAGCACTTGGAAGGTTGAGGCAGGAGGATTGCTGGTAGTTTGAGGCTAGTCTAGGCTGCATAGTGAGTTCAAGGCCAAGCCTGAACTGCATAATGAGACCTTGTCTCAAAAAAACAAACAAAAAACTCATAGGCATACAAGAATCAGGTTAAGTATGACATATAACAGTGAGAAAAAGCAATCACAGAAATCTCTCTAGAAATGTTAAAGGTGATAGCAGCCAAGAACATTTCTATGTTCTAGTTATCTATTACTCCTTTTTAAAAAATTTCCCCAACATTTAGTGGCTTAAAGCAACACACGCTTAGTATTTCACACATTTTCAGAGGACCAGGAATCTGGAAGCATTTAACTGGGTGGTCCTGGCTCAGGATCTCAGGAAGTTACCGTCATGCTGTTAGCTGGGGAATCTGAAAACCTGAGTGGGATAGAGGGATCCAGACCTGCTTGCATGACTCTTCACTTGAAGTTTCCATTCCTTACTGCATGGTTCTCTCCTTGTAACTGCTCAGGACATGACAACTGCCTCATCTAACAGCTAACCATCTGAGAAGGAAAGAGCAGCCAAGATGGAAACCACATGTTTTTTATAACCTAATCTTAGAAATGGCCTGGCAACTTTCTATTGGCCATGCAAACTAACTCTTTACAATATGGAAGGACATTATTTCCAGATCTGAATACTGGGAGTTGGCAGTCCCTGGGGGCCATACAAACATTTTAAGGAGGGTAACTGAAGATATTTAAAAGACCCAAATAGAACTTCTAGAGATGAAAATGCAATGACTAAAATGAGTAATATACTGGATGAGATGAACATATACAGTATTTTAAAGCTCCATATTACATGCATAAATGTTTAGAATGTTTATATCCTCTAGATGAACTGATCCCTATATCATTATAAGGATAACCCTCTTTATCTCTTGCAGAATTTTTTGCTGTAAAATCTACTTTGTCAGCTATTATCATAGCCATTCAGGATTTCTTTTGATTAGTATTATCTTAATATCTCTTTCCCCATCATTTTAGACAAAAATTATTCCTTACCTTATTATTTTTGTTTAATTCAGACCTGCCAGCTTTTTATAAATGCTGCTGTTGACTCCCCTGCAATCGATTACCACATATCTCTAGCCCAGAGTGCTTTGCAGATCTGTCTGACACATCCTGAGCTACAGAATGAAATTTGCTGTCAGCTTATTAAACAGACAAGACGAAGACAGCCACAGAACCAACCAGGACCGTTACAGGTATATATCGATGTATACACATGCAATTTAAAATGATGCCGTTCTCTCAATTGTAAGAATGATGCATTCAGTATAACAGTTTGTAAAATACAAAAAGGAAAAGGAAAAATAGCTAATTAATATTTTGATCTATGTCTTTTTGGTTTATATGTCAGTATGTTTCTATGTGAATGTGTATATATGTATAGACTTGTGGATACAATGTTTCATACTACTGAAGTTACACTGTATATTTTACTTTTTTAGACTATAGAACATAATCACGTCATTTATATCCTAAACATTCTTCAAAACATCAGTGGTCACATTAACACCAATTATTCCAAATATTTTTTATATAATAAATTCCTTTAGAGTAGACATCTTTGCAAGTAAATCTTATGTAAAGAACCATTGAATTCTTTTCAGCCCAACTTCCCTATATTGTCAATACTATTCAATGTAATTCTTCCTTTAAATTCTTTCCAGGCTAAAAAATAATATTTTAATTGATTTGGGCTACACTTCTGTATTGTTACTGTAGTTAAACATATTTTCAGGGTTTTTTTAGTTACTTGTTTTTACGCTTTAATGAACCCCTGTTTGGGTGGGGTTTGTTTGTTTGTTTGTGGTACTGGGAATTGAACAAGGGCCTTCACATTGAGATATATCCTCAATCCTTTTTATTTTGAGACAGGGTCTTGTTAAGTCACTAAGTTCCCCGGGATGGGCAGGAATTTGTGATCCTCTTGCCTCAGCCTCCAGATTGCTAGGGACACAGGTGTGTTCCCATTGTGCCTGGTTGAACTCCTGTTTTTTTCTTTGCCTAATGACTCCTTGTTTACACAGAATAAAATTGAAATTTCTTAGCCTAGTGTATAAAACTTTTAGATTTAGATCCAAGTTTCAAGAGACTTGAAGCTTACACAATTTGAGAAATCCTCTTTAAGAAAAACAGAGTAGAAAATATATTAATGTCTCCACATCTTTAAAAACATGACATATGCCTGTAATCCCAGCACTCACGAGGCTGAAGCAGGAGATTGTTGCAAGTTGAAGACCAGCCTGGGCTACAAAGTGAGTTTAAAATCAGCCTGAACTGCATAATGAGATCCTGTCTCAAAAAGACAAAAAAAACCCGGGCGTGGTGGCTCACGCCTGTAACCCCAGCTCTTGGAAGGCTGAGTTGGGAGGATCGTTGTGAGTTCAAGACCAGCCTAGGCTACAAAGTAAGCTCAAGGTCAGCCTGAACTGCATAGTGAGACCCTGCCTCAAAAAGACAAAAAAAAAAAAAAATGCCCATGTAAACACAGTTGATAATGCCAATGTCCTTCACAAGGCCCTGGAAGGGACCTATACAAGAAAAGAGTTCTGAAGCTTAAATCATAAGCTTATGTTATTGGCAACTCTTTCTCCACTTCCTGCTTCCAGCAAACAGTGAATAAATCCTCCCTGGTCTTCATATATACCCTGCATTTGGAGTGTTCTCTCCCTTGTACTTGGCACTAGCCCTGTTACCTGGATTCTTCTGTCTTTCTTCCCACTTGCAGACTTCATTCACCCAAGCTACATCTTCCCTATGAATCCTTCTGTGACTCCACCAGCAGTTAGTCATTCCTTCCATTCATTAAGACTTAAAAAAATTAATTTATGGCATTATTATGTTATATGATAATTTACTGTTTAGATATGTAACTGTCTTCTACTAGGCTGTAGGCTTCTCAAAGGCAGGGACAGTGCCTATTCCTGTCTCCATTTTTATATATTTTAAAAATTACTGAAGTTACATTTGCTTAGTAGGAAAAAATATATAGGAAGGAGAATACAAAACAGAGCAAAGAAAAAATAAACGTTATAGAGCGCTCTTCCCAAACCCCATCATAGTCGGAGAAGTTTATATTTGTAATCCCATGGAAAAGTTATTGGAATCATAGCAAGTTCATTCCATTTACCACTTCCAGGGCAACCCATGGTGAGAATAAAGACACTAAGGCATATCTGTAGTTGTGGGGAACCAAACGGGTCCCAAGACCAGCTAGGGTGATGGTTAACTGGAACAAAGGCCTCAACCCAGGGCCAAACCCAGGTTTTATTAATTCTCAATGAGGGAAGTGGCCCCAGGGTAAGTGACTGTGCGAGTGGTGGGAAGTACATGAGTGCTGTGAGCTGGGCTAGGTAGGCGGCCTGAAATCACCTCTGTAACATGCAGAGAGAAGACTATGCAGAAGGAGTAATCTGCATAGCACAATTTGAGGTACTATCTAATGTTTTGGGGTCAGTGCTTCAGCTCTGATGTGTAATCTTTTATGCCCTGGGAAGTCATAGCCTCTTATCTTGAGGCTCAATCCCAGCTGACAGTGTGGAGCATGACTTTTCCTCACGCCTGGCTCACACATGCTTTTTGGGAGCTATGGGGATGGGGTAACACTAACCTGTCACCTTGCTTCAAAGCCTGCACAAACTGGCTAGGCCAGTTTGCATTGCTTAAAGCCAACTGAAGGGATAAGGAAAAGTCCTAGCTAGCTCTGTACATATCAATATATGGAAACAGGGCCAGGTTTAGCCAAAATGGAGATAATTGCTCTTGTTTCAAGGAGAGTTGTCCAGGTGGTCCTCCACAAAAAAATCACATCTAAACCTCTGTTAACATTTTAATACTTGCCACATACGGGGTTTTGACTTTGATAATATGATTTTTTTGACAATGTTATAATCTGCCTTTCTCAAAGTTACTTACATTCAATGAATGAGTAAACACATAATCAAACAAAAATAATGTCCCTAATCTTTAAGTGTGATGTCAAAAATACTACCACATCTACTAATGCTTTGGTACCTCAGTTGTACACAACAATATACACAACTAGTTACTCAATGTAGAATTTATATGCTTTTAATGTAGTATAAATGCTTTAAAGAGATCATGTATCTTTGGGAGAAGCAAAACATTTTTGAATTAAGAAAGACAGTGATCAGCTTGTTGCGCTCCCGGCCCCCGTCAGGCACATTTTCCTGGTGTGGCTGTGTGACTGGCATGGTTTGTAATCTACCGTCCTTCTCTCTATCCAGGGCTGGCAGCTCTTGGCGCTCTGCGTTGGGCTCTTCCTTCCCCATCATCCTTTCCTGTGGCTCCTCAGACTCCATCTAAAGAGGAATGCAGATTCCAGGTGTGCAGAAAGCTGTTTATATGACCTCTGAAAGTCTACAAAAAATCATAAGTGTTTGAAAACATTACATTTTCAAAAGAATGTGTGAAACAAATATTGGTATAGGAAGCCTTTGGTTACCATTTATATGGAGCTTAGAAAGTATTCCTTTTGTCATGTTAAATTTCTTAGGAGGATTGCCGTAAAAGCAAAGAACATTATCAAGTGAAACGTCTATGTGCATTTGAACTATGAACAACTTAGCATTGTGGGTGTTCATTCAATAAAGCAACTATTTTATTTTCTTAGTTTTCCCTTTTACTGTTTTTCTCCACGTTGAATTCTTTTTTGTGGGAGACTTTCTCTATGGCCTTCCCTGGGCTTTCGTAATTGTAAGTATTTGAATTACTTGAGAATTTTTATTCCCTTAAAAAAGACATTTCAAATCTAGCAATCAGAATAGTTTTCTTAGAATGGGACCCAGGACACTCAGCCAAGGCTTACCCAGGATCATTTTGCCCACCCAGAGGTTCACGTTAGTTAGGTTAACTAAATAGACTCTGAGACTAATACGAACAACTTAGAGTGAAAACAAAAAGCAACTTGGAAACAACAGGAAAATACCCTGCAGTTCACTACACATTCAAGGGTCTCTGTGATTAAGGTTATGTGATTCCTGGAACAGTCATTTGAATACAAATATATTTAGAGGTGTTATCACTCTGCTTTTATAAGCAAAGATTACATGTAATTTTTACACTACTTACAAATGAAGAAAAAAAGATCATACTCTAGCTTTTTACGTTATTTACCCTAGTGGTTTTGTTTAATAGTTAACATTTTTAACAAGTGCATATTTTGTAGCATAAAGAAGGAAAACAGTTTTATTTTTTGTTTGAAGACATTTCCTTTTTTTTTAAATTTCATTTTAAACAGGTTACAACAGAACAAAACAAATCAGTGTAAGTGATGTAGGACTTCAAAACATTACAAAATCAACAACGGTTACCATAATGCCCCTTGATGTCTTCAAAATAGCTGCAGATAACTCTGGACATAGTAAAAGTCAAACAGAACGGAATAGAATAAAAACAGTAAAAACAAGACAATGAATGCAGTTAAGGACCTCAAAACAAGCCAATAGTAAATCCAAAATTACTACCATAATGTATCTTGCTATCTTTGAATAGCTGCTCCTGCCACCAGATTTAACATAATCAAACAAAACAAAAGAGAGTAAAACCCAAGCCAACAAAACAATGGAAATGATATAGGATGAAGACTTTTTTTTGCAGCACCAGGGATCAAACTCATAACTTCACGCTTGCCAGCCAGGTGCTTACACCACTGACTAAACCCCCACCCCTTGTCTTCTTTTAGACAGGGTTTGGCTATGCCATTTAGGCTGGCCTTGAGCTCACTTTGTAGCCCAGGCTGGTCTTGAACTCACTACGATCCTCCTGTCTCAGCCTCCCGAGTGCTGAGATTACAGGCGTGTGCCACCAGACCCGGCTGAAGACATTTTCTTACTGAAGCATTAGTCTCCAGTTTTTCAAAAGAGAACCCTCTGCATCATGTTTTTTAATTTACTGTATACTATTCTTTATATAATTGCTTCATTTTTATTAATATAATCATTATATATTGAATATAATGACTGGTAATTTTAAATCCAGTTTGTCACTATAATAATACAGAAAGCCAGATGTGCTGGCACAGGCTTCTAATCCCAAGTACTTGAGAGGCTGAGGTAGAAAGAGTGCACAGTTGAGGCCTGGGCAAGTTAGTGAGGCCCCATCTCAAAGTAAAAAATAAAAAGGACTAGGCATGTAGCTCAGTGGTAAAGTGCAGCTGGGTTCAGTACTCAGTACCACAAACAAAACAATACAAAAAAGATGAAGATTACTTTGTAGAGACATTTGAGTCAATCTGGTGCAAAAGAAAAGAAATTGGAATTTGAGAAAAATTACAGCACTTTTAAAATAAAAGAGCACATGTAAAATAAAAATTACTGTCAAAATGAGCATAATACATTGTAATAATAAACAGCAAGAGAACCTTTCTTAATGGGTACATATGTTACATTATCTTAATTAAGTTTATTCTCAGATTTTATCTTAAGTTTTGTATTACAGAACAGAATTTGGAAAATATGCCATTTACTGCCAGCGATGTGTAGAAAGAACACAACAGAATGGAGACCGAGAAGCAAGACCCTCAAGGATGGAAATTCTTTCCACTCTTCTTCGAAACCCTTATCATCACTCCTTGCCCTTCAGTATACCAGTGCACTTCATGAATGGGTTGTACCAGGTAGGTTAGCCTTATACCATAACAAAAACATGCTTGGACATGAATCCTATGTGTAACCCCAGTAGAATACAGAAGTGAGACTACCCAGTTGTGGTCAGCAGCCGGCAGTGATAAAGCTGCAATTCAGTCTTCTATGAAAACAAATAAGTTGTTAATCAGGTATGATGGTGCATACCTGAAACCCCAGCACTCGGGAGGCTGAAACAGGAAGATCACAAGTTCAAGGCCAACCTGGACTACATAGCAAATTCTGTCTCAAAAACCCAAAAACAGACAAACAGCTCAGTTTTGAAACAGTTTTACTAAAAAGGCTCACACTAAAAATGAGTTCACATTGAACCAAGTAAGGGATGAGTTTCACTACCTGACAGAGAAAACCAAAAACACTTTGGTCAAGTTTTTCCTGGTCTATGTACCTTCTAGATAAGCAAATGATTAGTCACACTGGGTATGTACAATTGTAATCTTTTAAAATCTTCAAATCTCAAGAATTATCCGGGAAAACTCCCCGAGGTCCTCCCAACTCTCAGATCTGGATTTTGCTTATTAACTAGAGGAAACCTGTTCCAAAGTTAGCAATTAGTCTTTGTATCCATAAGCCTTTTATCATGGAATTCAGATACTTAACTGCCTATTAAAGAAACAAACATTAAGCACATAAAAGCATTCATTCATTTAAATGCACTTATTGTTTGTTTACTTAAAGACTGCATATTGTTTTCTTGGTTTTTCTTCTAATGGTAAGCGTAATATCTCTGGATGACATTTATAATTGGCAAATGATCTGTCTCTTCTGACTTTATGTCTGTTGCCTGAGGCTGAGATCTCTGAACTCTTCCAACGAGGTAACTACGGAGGTAGCCCTGTTCTCCACTTCTCCAGTGGAGCTTTGGGACAAAAAGTTACAGTACCTAGAGAATAACAATATATGTCATTATTAATCATGCATCCCATCTGTCCCATTTCCCCGTGACATGTCAGTGTAAAGTTTACATGCATTTTATGAAGAGATCTGCTGTGTTATTTCGGTCTAGGTCGTGGGATTTGATGCGTCCACCACAGTGGAAGAGTTTCTCAATACTCTGAACCAGGACACAGGGATGAGGAAGCCGGTGCTGTCTGGATTTGCACTGTTCACCGATGACCCTTCTGGCAGAGACCTAGAACACTGCCTTCAAGGAAATATCAAGGTAACCAAGCTCTTTTAAAGAGCCAAACTCGGCAAACAGCAGAGAAACTACTCTTTAATTTTTACTAGAAGTTGAGTTCAGTAGTTTTCAAAAAAATTAAGCAAGAGGAAAGGAGAAAAGAAAGAAGGGAAAAAGATTATGTGTATATATATACATATATATGTATGTGTGTGTATATAAATATATATACAAGATAGATAACTATACTACTAATCTCTGTTAGTTCAAGTTTGTGCTTTCATTGTTTGATAGTTCGATCATTTTTCATGTCTAAATCTTGTAATCTGAACAACTACTTTGAAGATAACAATATGCAATATATTAACTAGTGTTAATTTCCTATTATTTTGTTTTGAAATTCTGTATCTTTTTTTATTGTTTTGTTTTTAAAATAAAAAAAGTTAAACAACCTAATCTTCAGCAAAAAAAGAAACTGTATACTTTGGTGAAGCCATAAAAATCTAATAATGCAATCTGTATACACACATACTCCATGTGAAAGAGAGGAGAAGGGAATCATAGTGGTACTGATACTCTGATAGGAACATAAGAAAAATGAATGGTAGAAACTCACGAAATTGCTTTTCATTTTTTCTCTTCCATTGAGCAATATTATTGAACTATTTTCAGGGTCCCAGGAGCTGGACAGGACCCAGTGGGCAACAAAAGAAGACCAGAAATGTCTTCTGCATACAAAGAACTTCAATTTTGCTTAGAGAAAAACAGACTCATCACTGATAGCATCAGCTAGGACCGAACATGATAAATGTTTACAAGCACTGTGCACTGTACACAGAGGAAGAGATTGAGTTCAGAATTGGGAACTAGGAAAGAGCAGAGCTGCAATTGGAAGGATGGGTAGAAAATGGATGTATGGAAATAAAGCAGAGATTTTAAAAATATTTTCCAGATTATAGTAAAAGAAATCCAATAAAGTTTCCATCAAGTGATGGAAACAATTAGAACTACAGGATTATAGTTATATGAGAGACCTATGAGAAACAGTCTGCCTATTTGGCAAATGAAGAAATGGAAGTCTAGCGAGGGAAAAAATTTACTTGAAAGCAAACAGCGAGAACTGGGAGTAGACCCTTTTCCCATATTATATTTCTGATTTCTTTTATGTATTTTCAGTTATTCCAATCTTTATAAACTCAGAAGGTGGAAAAATTGTTTCATCGGTGGCCAAATCATGAAAAAAAAATCCCTGAAATCTTCTTGGTTCCAGTCTCATGCAGTCCTGCATTAAGATTCTTTTCTGAGTAAAAAATTCATGGCCAGAGTCCAAAGTTAATGTGTGCCCAAAAGGATAAGTGGAGAAAAAAGCAATTTATAATTAAGTCCCACACCTGGAACTGCACAGAAGCTGAAAACAGAAAACTTGAGTGCATTTGGTTTGATCACCTTAATTGAAAACTGTCAGCCTACACACACTTGTCTTCCAGAAATGCTGATTTTTGAAAGTCCTGAGACTCTCCTTTTTCCATTTTCCTTCTAGATTTGTGACATTATTTCCAAATGGGAACAGGCATCCAAAGAACAGCAGCCTGGGAAATGTGAAGGTACAAGAACCGTTCGCCTGACTTATAAGAACAGGTGTGTAGTGCTGTGTCCAAATGCCAGAGCATGAGTGTATAATGGGGTTCAAATCATGCACCCACAATTTAGTCTCCTATGAGTAGCCTTGAATACTATTTATAGTATTTATATATTTATTTTTCTTTAAATGACAGCTGGCTTCTAGAAGAAGAAATGAGTATATTCAATTGTGTTTCTAATTCTCATTCTTTCATATTCTCTTTTTATCTCTCTCTATATTTATTGAGCTTCAACTATAAGCCAGTCACTTAGCTAAATGGCCTAAATAAAATGGAAATAATAAGAACAGACACAGGCTCAGTTCTTTTGGCATTTTCAGGTTAGTGAGGCAGAAGGCTGTTAATCATATACTCACCCTAATGACTGTGTAATTACACTTAAATTCTCTGAAGGAAGAGTGTGGTATGATGAGAGTATATAACACGGAGTCCAACTTGGACAGGAGACATCACCAGGCTTCTTTTAGGAAGTAATGTTTATGCCAAGGTCAGAGAGAGGGGCTGATGTGTGTTCAAGAATGCCGCATGTATTCAAGGAAGCTGCATTTTAGAAGTTGAGAAAAGGCCCATGAAGCTGGATCATGTCCCTTTTCAGGCAGGCGCTTAGGCCACTGAGCTAAATCCCCGGCCCTCATGTACCTTTTCAATATTTAAATTATGATGCACTTAAGCATATTTTCTTTCTTTTCTTATTATTTTCTTCTGTGTACTAGCAGAAGATGGTACCTAATAAACACTGTTAGCTGATCAGTTCACATTAACTTTACCAGAATAAAGATAGCTTGCTGGTTTTATTTGAATCCTACAGCTCATAGATTAAAGAACCTATAAAATGTTAAGCCAAAGGCCATGTGGAAATATTAGTATAGTACTAAATTCTTTTTTCATATTTTCTTTTCTTTGGCATATTAGCAGAAGATAATACTTAATAAATGTTATTAACTGACCCATTGGCATTAACTGTACCAAAATATATTTTGCTAGTTTTATTTGAATTTTATACCACAAAAATTTTAAAAAGCCTATAAAAAAATCTATAAAATATCAGGCCAAGAACCTGGTGAAAATATTGGTATAGTACTAAATTCTTTTAGAGATCTACTTTTGGAAGATGTTCATAGAATTAAAATTAGGATGTGATAAGTGAGTGCACTGTATAATGTAAAAAGCCTAATATCCTCTGATCCAGTTCACTATTTTTTTTTTGATACTCTATGCCACAGATATACTCACATAAGTGGGCAGAATATTCCAGTATGGCCCAGTATCTTCTTTACCATATTTTTATAACAGTGAAAAATCAAGGGGCAGTAGCTTACAAATAAATCAGTAGGAGAATGGATAAATTGTACTTCCGTATTTTGGGCCACCCCTGTCACACAGCCACTAAAATACCAGTTCTTTTTATTATAGAATTTTAAATTTATATTTAGCAAGTTACAAAATTTTAATAATGTAGATCCAGGGGTTAAAGATCTAATTAATGGATTTTGAACTCCATCTCATACACAACCATTTGGAAAGTAGCATTTAAGTTTTATTCATATTAAAACTTCCTGTTTTACTTGATTTCTTACTGTGTGTTTGAAATTGCAAAAGTCAAAACATGTTTTTAACAAAACAAAACTGGGAAGCGTTTTTCCCTGCAGGGAACAACTCTTCCTTCCCCCTCCTTGCAAGTCAAAGATTATGCTCAGTAGTGTTTTGTAGTTGTCATTTTCTGAAACATAGTTCAACATTCCCATCTCTGCCACCTTGGTCCAACTGTAAGGGCCTTGTGTCCTTTGACTCCTTAAGTCAGAAGGATTCTGATAGGCATCTAGTTTGTCCCATTTCTTTTAGCTACGTTCACATTGAAACAATTCCAGAAGGGAAACTCTGTCGTGACTCTATGGATCTCTAGAGAAGAATGCTGCTGCTAAAATGGACTCAGTGGTGCATGCCAGTAAGCTTAGCTATGCAGGAGGCCAAGGCAAAAGGACTACAAATTCAAGACCAGCATGGGCAGTACAGCAAGATCCTGTCTAAATAAAGAAAAAAGAAAGAGTGGCACAGTGCCTGCCTGGCAAGCATGAAGTTGTGAATTCAATTCCTGGTCCAAAAAAGAAAGAGAGAAAGAAAAAAGAAAGAAAGAAAGAAAAAGAAAGAAAGAAAGAAAGAAAGAAAGAAAGAAAGAAAGAAAGAAAGAAGAAAGAAAGAGAAGAAAAAGAAAAAAGATAATAATTCTAATAAGAAATCACCTATATTTAATGAACATTTACCCCATACCCCATACCAGGCCTGTTTTGAGCTCTTCATATGCAATATCTCATAGACTCTTAATAATACTTCTGTCAGGTAGGTACTATCATTATTTCCATCTCTAAAACTTTAGAGAGTCACATAGTCACTTAATCAAAGCTATGGAAATAAGATTCTTGGGGCCAGGAATATAGCTCAGTGGTGCAGCACCTGCCTGACAAGTGCAAGTTTGAGTTTAATTCCTGGTATCAAAAAGAAAAAAAAAGGGCGGGGGGAGAAATAGGATCCTTCAGGCTTTTGGGCAAATAATTCTTATATTTAGCAATTTTTACATACCATTCATTTATACATTTGTGTAGTCTATCACTGGCAGGCCTTGTTTGAAGCCTTGGGAATTCAAAGACAAATTGAATTTCCCTACCTTTACACCCTTGCAGTTTGTATCAAGAGGCAAACATGAAGCCTTCATAATACAGTAATGCCACGGGAAGAGTGTGCCAGAGCAGTGAGGAATCTGGCCTCGGTGGGCAGATATTTGCTGTTATCATGAGTACAATGTACATATGTACAAGGTATTGTGGGAACATGGAGGAAGATTTCACAGACTGGTGACTTCTGAGCAGATGGCTAAGGTTGTGGCCACCGAGAAGGAAGAAAACAGAGAAAGATCACTATTGCAGTTTTAGTGGAGGGCAATCAGTAGACCCAGGTAGACTGATGGAGGGGACTGCAGGTAGCTCCCTTGGTACGTTTACCAGGGGATGAGAAGGACAACAATAGGAAGTAAGTGCTTGGAAGGATGAATATGGAGCTAGCTGAGGGCAGCAAGAGGATTGCCAGGTTTTCTTTCTTTCAGTCTGTCTTTCTTTCTTTCTTTCTTTCTTTCTTTCTTTCTTTCTTTCTTTCAAAATATTTCCTTTTCTTCTGGGATTAGCAGAAGATAACACTTAATAAATGCTGTTAATTGACCCATTCATATTAATTTTATCAAAATATATTTTGTTGATTTTATTTGGATACTATACCTGATAAACTTTAAAATGTATAAAACGTCAAGCTGAGAGCCTTGCCAAGCTTGGAAGCAGTGTTGTGTCATGGTGGCTCCACAGAGAAGTAGTTTCCGGCCGCAATGTCAGCCTCTGGGTGCCAAGTGAGACGATCCGGTCAGAGCCCTGCCTGCTGTAACAGCAGCTGCTTTCTCTGCCTTGCCCTCGGTGGGATTTGGGAGAGCTGGAAGTTGGCCATACTGTGAGAGATGCAGATCAGCTTTCCTCTGTTGCCTTTTCTACTCAGGCTCTGTGGGTTGGATTGTGTAAGTTCCTGCCATTTTCTTGACTTGTTCTTCTCCAGATGCTCCACACACACCTGTACAGCTGTTGGAGCCCATGCCGTTTCCCTTGGGATTTGAGCCACAGATTCCTGGGTACAGTCTTCCTGACCTGCAGTTGCCCAGGGTGGTTTTCTCTTTTTCACTAAAGGTGCTTTGGTTTCCCTCCACAGGTTCAATCTTGCTGGCACACTGGAAATGATAGAAAATTCTCCTTAGTCCTTCTTTCCTGGAGCCATTTGTAAATTTGGTTCTTTTTCTACATCTAGCATTCCAGTGAGGACACTTGGCTAAACCCTAATGGGTTACTGGGGTGAATAAGTTCCTAACTTCAAGTGGGGAAGATCAGCTATGTATAAAATTGGAAAGAAGCCCTAAAAAGAAGGCTTTCATCTTAAGCCTTCTCTCTGTTTTATATCACTTTTTCAATGCCATTTTAAGTCTGTTATCTGTATGCATTGTCCGGCTATGCTGTCCTACCAATTAAATTAGTTCTGCACTATTTGTCTTCATGCAGTCAAAGATAAAATCAGGACTTAGAGTTGATTATTTTTAGGAAACCACTTCGGTTCATAAGCTAGGCTTGTAGGAAAAATGATCAGAATTGTGGGGTAAGAGGAGCTTTTCAGAGGATGTCCACCTTGTTTCCCCAGATTGAGACTGGCTGCCTTCTCCTTCCCAGCAATTTGAGATAATTTATAGGAGAGATACTATAACCTTCAAGTGGATAGGGAGAAAAGAGCTAAAAATCCATAGTAATAGGCTAGTGGGTGCACATCTAAAAGGCATTGGATCAAAATCCCTCTTTTCTGGCCACCATGTGTCATGTCATGACCTTGTTCACATGTGTCAGAGCTTACTAGCTGTTTGTCACAGCGTTTTAGCAGTCACTGCACCATGCCCCAAACCAGACCTCTAAGTCTCACACATAAATAAACCACACAGGGAATAAATACATAAGAGGGCCACTAATTTGACAAAGACCTTATAGGCAAAAAAAAAAAAAAAGCCATGTCACAAGCCAGGCATGGTGGCATATACCTCTCGTCCCAGCTACTTGGAAGACTGAGGCAGGAGAATTTCTTAAACCCAGAAGTTCAAAACCAGCTTGGGTAACAAAGTGAGACCCCCCCCATGTCAAGACAAACAAACAAAACCATGTCACGTTTTAACAAGTAATAATGAGAACATGTAAACTATTTTTGAGCACCCAAAGCTATGTGTCAGCCTGTGAGCAAAGAGTCAAAACATGTATAAATATACATATATTGTCTTTTAGATTCCTAGAGAAAACCTCACATCTTTTTCTCTTTATTTGATGTTGATTTATGATGGATTTGGAATTAAAACCTTCATTTCCTATTCTTTAGTATGTTCAAGGTATTCAGGAGAGATTGTGTGTTGAAAATTTGGTTTACACAAGCCATTGAAACGAAGGGTTACATTGTGCATTCCTTTGTAAGAGAAGGAAAAGTTAGTGTTATTCTGTGTATTAGGCCCTTCCTAAGTAACACTTAAGGATTTGGTACTTTAGGGCATAAAAAAAAATAGCATAAAATGTTCCTCCACTTCAAAGCAGTTTATTGTTGTTTTTCCATTTTGCTGAGAATGTTATATGGAACAGAAACATAGATCACTAACAGTAATGGTCTGGGTTTGTATTGCTTAGGGAATTTTGTTAAAACAACCCAGTCTCAGTCTTTATCTTTACTTTCTTCCTCTTTGAGAATGTCACTGGGAGCTGGTGGTGAAGCTCAGTAGTAAGTACTTGCCTAGCTGGTGTGAGGCTGTGGGTTCAATCCCTAGCAAGTGGGGGAAAAGGTATCATTTAATGAGAAATTTCCTTTTTTTTTTTTACAGATTATATTTCTCAATGCAAGCTCATGGAGAGACTGACAGAGAAAAATTGCTGTTAATGTATCAGACTAATGAGCAAATAATAAATGGCCTTTTCCCTCTGAACAAGGACCTGGCATTAGAAATGGCAGCTCTCTTAGCTCAGGTAACCCCTGTGTTCTGCAGAGTAATATACGGAAATGATAAGATACTAATTTCTTCACTAAATGTAATGCAGTAAAACAGTAGATCATCAGTAATTCTTTATACTGCTTTTTTGCTATGATTATCACCTTAAAATTTGCAGGCATTATAATTACTGTTGGACTCTGAATCACTGATACTGGCAACAACATAGAATGAGACAATATTCCATAAGGGGAACCTGGTTTCTCACTTCTTGAAAGTACAGTTTCAGGCTTTGTGTTTAATAAAAGAATCTGAGTGTTTAGCTATGGGGCTGGGAATGACATGCTGAAACTGTTCAGTAACCTAACAAGGATGTTAGTCCTTGAAAAAGCAGAAGCACTTTCTTTAATTTACCTGTTGTGTCTATTAGGGTTAAGTTCAGACTTAAGTGAACATACATACATGAAATTGGCAGTGACTTAATCAGACAAACCCATGCTCATCACTCACTGAGGCGGGGCGTGGGCTTTCTGGCTCCTCTACAAAATCACTGGGACCACAGGCTTTATCTTTATGCTGTCCATTCTGCTATCCCTCGTGTGTTGACCTCGTGTTTCTGGAGGTCTTCCAGAGCTCCAGCTGCTATGTCAGTGTTCCAGTCCTTGAGACAGGAAGGGCTGAAGAAGGGTATGCCTTCCTGCCTTGGGAGTATTTCTTTGAAGTTACATAAGACATTTCCACTGAGGCCTCTCTGGTCACGACAGGATTTAGGGACCTATAAAAGGAGGCCAAGGGTAAGCTGGATAGCAGCATGGCCAGCTTTTTTTAAAGTTTTTATTGCCAAGGAGAAAAGGAGCATGGTCACATGTGGCAGCTCACAGTCTCTAGCACTCCTTTGCACAGGACTATTAAGGGGAAAATGTTAAAGCAACACTGTGATTTTTATGTCATCCAGACAAATGCTTACGTCCCCCAGGGTCTTCTGTCCCTGGCTATTTACTGTCCACACCATCCCAGGACATGTGACTGCTTCTGCTTCTCCCAGAATAGTGGTTGAATGGCAAAAGCAGCTAACCCAAAAGAGAAACAAAGAACTAAGCCTGCAGTGTCCTTAAGGCCTAGACCTGGAGATGGGACCATTGTCACCTGTTCATGGAGATTTGTTTGCATAGCACTAGTAACTGAGACAGAGATACAGCAAAAATGTGAATCTAGCTATCAGTCCCTCATTTAAAAACACAGACATTCCTGATCTGAACAGTGCCATGAACTTTCTGCTCATATATATAAACTGGGTTTTTCTTCCCCTCTGCCTAGAATGTTCTACCCCTGACCCTTCACCTATTCGTCTTATCCTTTAATTTTTATTGTAGGAGTCACTTATTCCAAGAAACTTTCCTGAATCCTGCCTAAGGGGTCAAATGTCCTTCTGTAAAATTTTACACATAAGTATTGGTGTCCTGACCTCACTGATAAAAAGTTAAAGAAAAGAGAAACAGGGCACTCATTTTTTTTTTTTTTTTTTTTTGCGGCAATGGGGATTGAACTCACGACCTTGCGCTTGCTGGGCAGGCGCTTAGACCGCTGAGCTAGATCCCCAGCCCTGTTTTTTGAGACAGGGTCTCACTATGCCGTTCAGGCTGGCCTTGAGCTCACTTTGTAGCCCAGGCTGGTCTCGAACTCACAACGATCCGCCTGTCTCAGCCTCCCGAGTGTTGGAATTACAGGCGTGAGCCACCACACCCGGCTCATTTTCTTGATCATAGGTTTAGGAACAGTTCCCTGCCAACTATTATCCTGGGCACAGATTCTCTATTAAAAGCATGGATTTTTAAAGACAGCGTCTTCCTATGTAGTCCAAGCTGGCTTTGAACTCCTATGTCACCCAGGTCGGGCTTGAACTTACAGTGATTCTTTTGCCTCAGGTCCCTGAGCGTTAGGATTACAGGTATGCACCACCACACCCAGCATCTTGTTTTTTTAAATTAAGATTTAATTTTGTCAAGAAACTTCTCCAAGAAAAATTATAAACTATTTTGGGGATATGTACTTACAATGTTTTAGATGAATTTAGGGAAGAGAGGCCGGTTAAGACAATACATCCATAAAATTTTGGCCACATGACCAATTAAAAAAAATCTCAGCTACTCAGAAGGCTGAGGCAGGAGAATTGCAAGTTCCAGGCCAGCCTGAACAACTTAGTGAGACCTTGTCTAAAATTTTTTTAAAAAGTGTAATTTCTATATATAAGGAAAATTAAATAATACTTCTGATCTTCTTTCCTCAGAGCAGTTTTTATGAAGATAAATGAAATATTCTAAAGAAATTTGAGCTCTATAGATGAGTTTTTTTTTTAGATAGTTATTTCTATTGTAGATTTAAATACCTATATATCCTTGTTAATGTTCTCTGTCTTAGAAAATTCTCAGACTGCTGACCCATAATTGCTGTACAATGTCTGGTAAGGTGTCACGTTCATGTGGGACATGTTGGGAGTGATCTGCTTTTCAGTTGTTCTCCAAACATCTGCTATGTTTATTCTGTGCCCAGCAGTACGCTGGGCACCAGAAAGGCAAGGCACTGAGCTTGAACACACCACTACTGCTTCCAGAAGAGGCATTGTTGCCTTGAATGATCTGCTAGCTTTAACTATTGTTTGGCCAGCTTTGTGGAGGTTAAGACCTGGTCTGGGTTCCACAGACTGCTGTGGTGAGTGCTGCCTGGTGACAGATAGGGACAGTGCACAGCTTCCCTGAGGACAAGATTTCAGTGTGAAGACCTAGTGGATAGCTTTTATTTGGTGTGAGGACATTAGAGAAGGATACTTGATGAGCAAAGAGATGAGGATTGATTGAAACCAGGAAAAATGAGGACTGGTAGCTAGACAGCAAAACCATGCCAAATAGCCAAGAAATAAGAAACGGATAGAGAACTGAGAAGGTTATGAGAAAAAGGCTAGCAGGGCAGAGCTTAGTTGAGGATTTATACAGTAGCTGATGAGCTTCAGAACTAGAAAAGACAAGCCACAGGGCCTATATACAACAGCTTAACTGGAGGCAGGTGGCCCCTGGGATGTGGAGAGCTGGGGTTCTTATAGGACCATCTAGGCTGGGTGGAACCTGCCATCTACTTGTTGGACGTGCTATAGGTAAGAATGTGAATGTTCCTCCTGGAACCCTCTTTGGTATCCTACTCAACGCATTTAACACGCTTTATCAACAGTGTTTGTGCCTCAGTCTCTCCTACTAGCTAGCTAACTCTTTAGAACAGGGACTAAGCTCAGCTTTTCTTCTCTTACATCACTTAGCACAGCACCTGACTTATAATGGGAACTAAGTACAGGTTTAGATAAAGGAATAGGTACTTGAGTTGGTGGAGAGATGGATGGGTGGGTAGTTGGATGGGTGGCAAAGAATGGCATCTCCGTGGTCTGTTAACAGAGACAAGGATTGAACATTCTTTCATCAAGTAAGAGAAGGAAATGAAGGGCTCCATTACTAGAATAACAGGCCAGTAGAATGAGTGACTGATACAGCAAAATTTATAGAGAAAAATTTAAGAAGGAAAAAATGATAGTATAATTCTTGCTCTCATTACACTAGAGACCCTTAAAAATTCCAGCCATTTCAAAATTTCTTACAGCTTTATCACCTTCTTTGACTTTTATTTTTAACCTCCATTTCACCTTATTATTAACAATTAAAATAGTACCTTGAAATGAAAAATTATCCTGCACTATAGGAAATAATAGCAACTTCAGCAGCTACTACTAGACATTAAGAGTAATCTAGAGAGGTTAATGTAGAAATCACATCGAAATGTTTAAGTTAATAGCTTTTTCCCCCAAAGTTAGAATTCAAATGAAATTTAGATTTAACAGTTCTTACAAGTGATTTTAAATTTCATAATCACAGAATCATGAAAAATGGATTTTGTGTTCTGTGCTTTTAAAGAAAAGCTACAATTGATTTCCCTTTTCAAAGCTCTTTCAATAACCTACATTTTCTCTTTTTCGGATTTCCAATCAGGTGGAAATTGGAGATTTTGAAAGACCTTTCTCAACTCCAGCAGGGCATGTTACCAACCAGTACAAAGCAAATCAAACACTGAAACAAGTCATAGAAAAATTTTATCCTAAAAGGTATAGAGATAGCTGTACTGAAGAACAGTTAAGGTAAGGAAGTATTTTTTTTAACTCTTTGGTAGAGTCACATTAGTTTTGTTTTTTTTAAATATTTTTCTGTTCTAATTTTAAAGGTTAAAAAGATTACAGTTTTCTCAAGATTTTTTAATATTGATGAGCCCCAAGAGGTGACAGCCATCTCTATTTCAAATATGCCCAGAAGATTTAGAGTCTGTTTGTCATGTATGACATTGTATTTTGAAGCATAAATACAGTCTGCACTCACTAAAAAGAGTTTTTAATTAAAAGAGCATTCTCTTGATTCAGATCTACTTTTTATTTGATCTTATTCATACTTGTACAAATTAATCCTGATAATAAATAAGAAAAAATTGACTGATAAGATGTTTAATCTTATGAAGCATTTATTGAAAACAATTTATCTCATAGGATATTCTATTATAAACAAATTAAAATAAAAGATAAGCTATCTTCTTACATGAAACTTTTTAATGTAAGGTTTGAATTAAATTAATTTGCAGTTTCAGTATTTAGAGGATATAAAGAAATGCTGATTGAAGTTTAAAGATAAAGATGAATCCAGTTTACTATGAATTTTCCAAAATAGAAACTTTTAAGATCAAGCTTTTGTCTGTGTAGTGTAACTGCTTGCCTGTGTGATTTGGTTTGAGAAGTTGTCTTTCTATCCAACATTTCTCTAAGCTGGGAGTGGTAATACCTAAAATTCTGCCAGTTGGGCTTCTTGAACTTTTCTTTAAAAATTGCAACATTCTCAGGAGAAATTACCTTGTAAACTAATTTACACTAGGGTTCAATGTTAGCTATTCAGATGTTTAAAATGTACCTGCTGGGGGTGACTTGGTCACGCTGAGAACAATGACAGTATGAGAATTTGGTGAAAGAAATGCTCTAGAAAGATGAAATAGTAGGGAGCTAACGTTGCACAGCTAGGCCTAGGACTGGCCTGTGGGGAGCTTTATTTTGGGAGGCTGGTATGCTACTTATGCTTTGGCTTTTGTATTTTTGTTCTGTTTTGTTGTTGTTTTTTTTTTTAGGCAGCTTTACCAGAGACTGTCAACCAGATGGATGGCCCTCCGGGGACGCAGTGGTGCTGACTGTGTGCGCATTTATTTGACGGTAGCCAGGAAGTGGCCATTCTTTGGCGCCAAGTTGTTTTTTGCAAAAGTAAGAAAGAATGGGAGGGAGACTCATAGTGAAAACCTTTGGGTACATGGTTGACCATATTTACCCCAGTATTAATATATTGGGCTTTATAAAAAAAAAAAAACAGAAATGTCTCAAAATTTAAAGAAAAAAAATGAAAGAATGTTAGAAATGGGCAAGGTTTCTCCCACTCCTTCCCCTCTGCTCAACTTTTCTCCATCCTAAATCATTTCCCTGACTCATTACACTAAGTCAGGAGACGACAAACAACTGCTGGACACTGCTTTCTTCTCTTCATTCATTTATTCAGACACTCATTTACACTCTCACTCATTGGTTCACTGATTTAGTATTTACTGAGTTCTGTTTGGCAAGCACTGAGCTAATCTCTAGAGAAACGTAAACCCCTGGTTTCTGATGAATTGCACCAAATTTCCAGGATGGTATCTTTTAGCATAGTCCAGTGTTGCGACACATCTGTAAACCAAGCACTCCATGGTAAATGCCCTTAGGAGTGACACAGGCGTACTGCAGAAACAGTGGGGAAAGCCATGAACCCGGCCTGGGGGAGATGGCCAGCCCTTCACCCCGGGGAAAAACTGTGCCTTTTTACTTTCTGGGTCTTGGGGATTGAGCCTGGGGCCTCGAACGTGCTAAGCACACACTGTACCACAGAGCCTCACCTCCAGCCCCAAAATGTGCTTTTAAAATTCTTCTATTTTCTGTTGAACCACACCACTTTGGACCCTCATAGACTCTTAAGATGCATCCTGTCCTGCATTGTATTTTTTCTGTGTATTTCTTTTATCTTCACTAATAAGTTTCAGACTCCTCCAGAGTAATCCTACAATCCTCCTCTGGGGCCCACCATAGTGCTTTTGCACACAATTATCACTTAACAAACACTTGCTGAATAGTGTGGAACTTTGGTCAAGTTACCATCTCTGGCCCTCAGGGCTCTCATCTATTAATAAACAGTGTGGACTGGAAAAGTCAAATCTAAGGAATCTTCTAACTCTAATTCTGTGAGTGATTTATTGTTGGGTAAGCAATCATTTTTGCTACTGGAATTGGAAGCTACATACTAAGTTAACAGAAAGATGATAGTGTTAGTATTCTTTTTTTTTTTTTTTTGGTATCAGGGATCGAACTCACGGCCTTGCGCTTGCCAGGCAGGTACTGTGCTGCTGAGCTATATCCCCAGCCTGATAGTGTTAGTATTCTTAAACATTTATTCAATTAATGTATGTGCATGAATTTGAGTGTATATTTTTTAAATACTATAAGTCAGGTGTGGTGACACCTATCTACTTAAGAGGCTGAGGCAAGAGGATTGCTTAAGTCCAGGAGTTTGAGACCAGCCTGGGCAATAACAGGGTATTATGGTTGATGCTTTGTGCAAACTTGAGAAGTTTAGAAATTTAACTAAGAGACTTAGCAGGGAGCCAGGGTCCTTACTTTGTAAACATCCTTATCCTGTGCAAGAGGAGGGCAAGGAGATTTTGTGAGTGCTACACCCAACCTGGAGGTGGGGTGGCCAGTGTATAATATAAGGAACCCCGTTTGCTCTGGCTACTTTTACTGGCTGCTGCCTTGAAGTGTTGTCCCAGTGCCATGCCACCCTGCCTTGGAGCCAGCCTATTATGGACTGAACCCTCCACAGTAAGCTAAAAAAAACCTTTCCTTCCTTCATTTTGGGTGTTGGGTATTTTGTCTCAGCAATGAAGAAAAAGTAACCAAGACATAGGGAAACCTGTATTTGCTTGTATATACTCTTATTATGATATTATAATAATGATACTGCTTCATGTTGCTTGACTAGCACTTTTCTTTATAACAGGGACACACTTCCTTTGCTTAATGGTGTCTGTATTTGGTATGTGGTGTGTATGTATTAAAATATAAGTAACATAAAATTTACCATCTTAACTATTTTTATATAGACAGTTCTGTGCATTCACATTGCTGTACAACCATCACCACCATCGATCTCTACAACATTTTTATCTCCCCAACCTGAAAGTCTAGATTCATTCAACACTAACTTTCTATGTTCTCTCAACCCCCAGGCCCTGGGAATCACCTTCTATGAAGCACATGTATGAGGAGTTACAAGGGCTTGTCATATGGTCATTTGTTTCACTTAGGATAATGTCTTGAAAGTTCATGATGTAGCATGTGTAGCATTTCCTTTTAAGACTGAATAGCAGTCAACTACACTGATGTACACTCATTTTGCTTATTCACTCACCTGTCAATAGACGCTTGAGTTGAGTAGCATTTTGTTCAGTGCTTGCCTACATTTGTAAATCAGCACTCAGTAGACAGAGTGATAAACTAGATGGTTTTTAAAAAAAATATGAGATTCTTGTAAGTTTTACTACATATAAGTAACACAAAATTCATTCCAGTTCCTCATCTTTAGTCGCGACATTCTTTTATAAGATTTAAGGAACACAATTAAGTTTTTGTTAGAAGTTCAGTTGTTAACTGAATAAAATAATTATTATGGAATGCTTAAAAACATTCATAGATTTTAATTGGTTTTAGTAATGGGAGACTATTAATATAGTTTCATTACTTTTGCAATAAAGAATTTGGTAGAAATTTTAATACTTCTCATTACTGTGATCACAATTTCATATTTTCTTTTTAATCTATTTTTGTTAGACATTGATTATCACATTTAATAAACTTCTAGAAAAAGTGTACAATTATACTAATCCTTTACATTGTAGTAGCACTACACGTGATACAAAGTACATTAATATATTTTGTTTCATTAGGATTTTGACCATCATGGAAATCCTAAAAGCGTTTTCAACTAGTAACGTCTTGAACAAAAATAAATAGTAAAAATTGTTTCCATGTCAAAGATGAGGAAATTCAGCCTTAAGGGAATTAAATACCTTGTCCAAGTGCACAGATTATTAAATGATGGCTTTGGGTTTTAAAGTCAGGTCTCCTAAAGTCAAATTCTCTGCTCTGTTCAGTATATCAAACAACCTCCTTCCCAAGAGATATTTTTTAATAATGATATTGTGTTGTTGTTTTATAATGGTGTTGTTCCCTGGTATTTAGACTGAAAACAAATTTCTGTAATTTGTTTTAGCATTTATAATACGGTATATTTTCATCTCTTCATAGCCCATTACTCCATCATCACTTGGAAATGCTTTCATGTGGCTGGCTATCAATGAAAATGGTTTAAGCATCTTAGAATTCAACTCCATGGTAAGACTCAGCTCTAAAATTTTGCATTGAATCCACTATTTCTTCTTCTTAGTATACTGTAAACCGAAGATAATGATCCCTTAATCTTATTTTTATGAAACTCAGAAAACATATCTAACTGAATGCCATTTTACAGATATAACTATGATTACAATTAAATCTTTTAAAATAAGATAAAGCAGATTACCTGTTGTGTATGGGAAAAATAGTAAGATACTATGGAATTACCATCATGGTTATATTGTGACATGAATATGTTTAGAGTGTTAGGATAATTGCTTCCTATGTAAAATAAAAATAGTTAAGATATCATTAAATAGAAACTCTAATGATCAAAGTTTTAATTTCACTGTTTTATTTCTACAACATAATTTCTTTAATTTTCCATAACATCACTTTCCAGTTCACTTGAACATATACAAAATTAGAGCCTTAGAGATTTTCACATAAGTACAAATTAAGTCAAGCTATTCTTTTTATGTGTCCATTTATTTATTTGAATTAATGTTGTCTATCCTATTTCATGTGTGAGTTTTTTAGTTTTGTTTGGGTTTTTGCTTTTTGAGACAGGGGCTCGCTCTGTAATTCGGGCTGATTTAAACTGTGTAGCTCAGGGGGACCTCAAACTCACAGTGATCCGCCTGCCTCAGCCCTCCGAGTGCTGGGATTACCAGCGTGCACCAGCACACCTGGTTCATGTGTCAGATTATTTAGAAAATATTTTATTCCTTTTTTTTCAGTCTAGTGGCTAGGAATTGCTAACTTCAAAGCTGTAGTGGGCTCTCTTTACCTTTGATGATATTCAGAGATCACCAAAAATGGTTTGGAAACAAAACTAACCTTTAATGTTATAATTACCATTTCTCCTTATGAGTACTTAAAAAATTTGTCAGAGTTTGTGTTTTCCAAATACTTTTTAGTTGTTGGCTGGATAACTTGAAGACAGATTATAAAATCAGTGACTTAAAGTCAGCAAAAAACTGTGTACCAGTATCAAGTGCTATTAGTTAAGTAAACTAGTTCCCTAGATTCACCCTGGTGAACATAAGGCCAGGAAGTAGACAGTGGGGGACTGCAGCTCTGACAGTATCTAGTGCTGGAGCAGGCTGCTCAATTCTCAATCTGATCGTTACATGTATAGACTCCACTACTTTTAGACTGCTCAACTTTATCTTTTTGAGACAGGGTCTCGCTATGCTGTCCAGGCTGGCCTTGAGCTCACTTTGTAGCCCAGGCTGGTCTCGAACTCAGTGTTCCTCCTGCCTCAGCCTCCCGAGTGCTGGGATTACAGGAGTGTGCCACCATGCCTGGCCTAGACTGCTCAACTTCAAATTACATGATTTAAATGGTTTTAGAAACATATTTGGAAAAATATTTGTTGCATATCTGTCTTGGTTACTTTTCTCTGGTTTCTGGGACAAAACACCCAACACCCAAAGTGAAGCAAGGAAAGGTTTATTTACCTCACAGTTTCTGGAGATTTCAGTCCATAATCAGCTGGCTCCAGGGCAGGGTGGCATGGCACAGGGGCAATGCTTCAAGGCAGCAGCCAGAGCAAAAAGAGGAAAACAAGCCTCTTCTCCTCCCTTATATTGTAAGCAGGCTATCACCCCCTAGGGCAGGTGTAGCATTCACACCATGTTCATGTCCCCCTCTTGCACAGAATGAGGATATTTACAAAGTAAGAACCCTAGCTCCCTGCTGAGTTTCTCAGTTAAACTTCTAAACTTCTCAAGTTGACACAATGTATCAACGATAACAATATCCTTAATGTATAGATCTCTTATAAAATGATAAAAATGAAAGAAGAAAACTACAGGGCTGGGGCTGAGGGTATAGTGCAATTGTTGTGCATGTGCTTAGCATGTGCAAGGTGCTGGGTTCAATTCCTACCACCAAAAAAAAATATTATAAATACATTAATCGATAAGTGGGCCAAGACAATTCACAAAAGGAGAAATACAAATATTCAATATATGTATTTTAAAATGTTAAATTTCACTAGTAATTAAATAAATGTGATTTAAAACAGATTCTGCTTTTTACCGATTAGGTTGCAGAGATTTAAGAGAATGGTGATATCCAGTGTTAGCAAGACCATAGGGCTGAGAATGTGCATGGTATAACCCCCTTAGAGGAGAGGTGGGAAAAATTTCCCCAGTTGTCTTTACTCCTTAAACAATTCTTGTTGTTTGGTTTTATAATCAAAGAAATATTTAAGTATGTGTACTATGAAATAACAAAAATGGTTTAAATATGCTGTAATAGGAGACTGATAAAATAAAAGATTATCTATAGAATAATTTAAAATGCTATACAATTGACTTTGTTATTATGAAAAAATGTTTACAACTTGCTGTTAATTTAAAAAAAGTACAGTGCTAAACAGCAGTATTCACGATACTGTTTCTGTTTATATATCTCAAAATCTACATATTAGGGTGACCCATGTAGTTTTGCCAGTTTTGACATACAGTGTTTGACCATAAAAGTATCAATTTCATATAGCTTAATCTGATATATAAAGAGAGCTATGTGAAAAAACATACACAAATACATTAATAGTTATTTTCCACTGGTTGCTAGAATGTTGGTGTTTTTAATGTTCTTATAGTTTCTATTTTTTTGCAGTGAGTTTTTTCAGAATCAAAATTTAATTTTAAAGAAAATATAAAATTATCTCCAACACTGTTTATTTTAGGTTGTAATAAATGTGATTTTAGAAAATGTTTTTTGTATTATGCCGTAACTAATTAATGTCAGTATTTCAATGGAGATGTATGCTATTAATAATTTCTCATTTTTCTTTAAATGTAAAGAGCATATAACATAAATACTTTTTATTTTCTTTGAAGAGGTTATTAATCAGCTATGCATACAAAAGTCTAATGACCTTTGGAGGTTATCAAGATGATTTCATGGTAGTCATTAACAATTCGCATTCAAAAGACAAACCAACAGAGAAATTACTTTTTGCCATGGCAAAACCCAAGGTGAGTGAAACCCTTTCTGCCAACTTTTTTGTACTAGTTTTTTTATACCAAATCATTTATTAAGCAAAGGCTTTTCCAGATGGGAAAAGAACGGTTACTTATAGCTTAACAACCATGGATCCAAATCCTGGCCAACTTTATCTTGGTTTCTTTTATCTAAAAAATGCTATTTATTTTAACTTAGCCCCATGCCTGGTCGAAAGAAATGATCATGGAATTATTGTTAATCAGGTACTTTATCTACATTATCTTACCTACTTGGAGTTACTTGCTTTATGAACTCATTAGAGGAAGAGCAAAGTTTTATAATTAAAACATATTTGTTCCTTTTTTATTTTAAACAAATTATAAAGTTTTAATGTCTCTAAATATAAGCAACAATTTAAAAGGGCTGCATTCTAACATGTGATGCCAATTTTAGTAAAAAAATGAGAAGTTGATTTTCCTAAAAGTTATCACAAAATTGTCAAATAAAGAGACAATTTCCTTGGAATCTGGAGGAGTTTAAAATATGGGATATTTTAAACTTTCCTAATCAATTCTATACATAAGTAAAGATGGTTAGCCATGACCAAAATGTCATAGGATACTCAATATTTCTGTTTAAATAATTGATGTAACACACTGAATTTCTTAATTCATATATATTCACAAACATGACTTTAAGATAATCAATTGAGCTGTGTACTGACCATCACATCTCCAAATATTGCCACAAAATTTGATTGTTTTTGAGATTTACTCTTTCTGGTGATTAAAACAGTGGAAAAAATGTGGTGGTGCCTTGACTGTTCAGACATGAAAGAACTTTACTCTCTGAGCCAGAAAGAAGGGAATTCTGGGAGGTTGGGCACTTGCACATGGAGATCACCCATTGCCAACCTTTTGCTCTCTTGGAATTGTGAGACCTTCTCAGGAGAATAACAATTCTGTTTTTCTTGTTTTAGATTCTTGAAATCACCCTTTTGATTGCCAGTTACATCAACAACTTCCATCAACAAAAGGCAGCATTTCACCACCTCTCTGCTCCAGCACTGCTTTCCATCAAGGCCCAGGAACCCCAAGCCAGGGCAATGGGAAGCCAGCCCCTGCTGTCAGGCGGCAGACCCACCAAAGGTCCCACCCTACTCTGAAAGCTCAGGAGCCTGGGCAACACTTCTTGTCCCTGTGTAGTGGCTACATCAGCTGTGCCGTGATGATTGACACCGTCACAGGGCACCGCACGCCAGTGTTCTAGACATTAGCAATTCCCAGGGTTACTACCTCCTATTTGATTCTTAAATAGCCAACCGGTAATAAAGCAAACACAAAATTTGCCAACATGCTCATTTTCTCTTAGATTAAATGGTTAAAATTTGTCATTTTCCCCATCTCCCTTCTCTCTGGCATCAAGAGACATCAGTGAAAAATGGCTTTTTTTCCCCTTTAAATATTCTGGCAATCTTAAGAAAAGGAGATTCCACGCTCTCATTTGTTAACCAGTTGATTACTTGGAAAAGCTCTCTGCCAAAAATATAAGTGCTGTAATTTAATGTGCTCTGAATTAGTGAGATGGTGCTTGGAAAGAAGTGGGATACGCAGTGTAAGAAACAGCTGTGGAGTGGTATGCTGGGAAAAATTTTTAGAGCAAGTGCAATAAATCTTCTGGCTCTGTGAATCATTGTGTGAGAAAACAGGAGTTTGGTAACCACAACCTCCTCTGTGGTATTAGAAAGGATAACCACCGCTTTTGCAGATCACTGGCGTGTAAAGTTTAAAATGAGACCGTGACTCCTGACATTTCTCCTATAACAAGTTTACTGGAATGTTGCCCAGTTTTCTTTGCATTTGGTGCTAGGTCAACTTGACCTTGCTTTGTTAAATAACAGTGTCTTTGAAATAAAGATGGTCCTTACAGTGTTGCCCCTCAGACAGTTCTAATTATAGCTTAAAAATAAATTCCAAAAGTTTTTTGTTTTAAAAGGAAATAATTCTTCTGTCAAAGTAGGTAAAATTTTAATTGGAAGAGTATTAAAATGTATTACTATACCAGGTCATAAATAAATGGCCAGTACACTCTAGTATGTGTCAAAACAGTATCATTAGTATTCATAATAAAAATGAAACTGTGATAAAACATGAAAATTCTACTATAGAAGCGTTTAACTATAAAATCATGAGTAGAGTTAACTTTATTTATGTGTAGAACATTTGTATTTATTTTTTGGACATATTTATCAGTTTTTGTGTCATACTTTTTAAGCAATTTGGAAAAAATGTTAGCTGCTGAATTAATTTGTTGGCAGGGCCCTTGTATTCTCCTCTTTGCTGCTTTCTCCCCATGGCAATGTACTGTTCTCACAGTCTTTCAAAAATGTTCCATCCTTAGAAGAAGAGCAGGGCCAAGCAGTGTGGTGCTCAAGTAGTATCATGCCTTACAATTAATCACAAAAGAATTTTAAAAGACTTATCTAAAGAGATTTCCATGGACTATTGCTGACTGCATCTTTTGAGCCACAAACCACTCACTGAGTAAGTAAGTTCATTTTTTAGAATAAACTGATTACCAATTTGGGATGATTCTCAGGATTCTTTTGGCCAGGACACAGTAGTGTTTCTGGACACCCAGAAAACCATTTACCAGTCACTAGCTGGTGAGCCAGAGGCTTGGCTGAGCTGTTACTTATGTGCGAGAACTTTTTTCTCAGGCAGTAGGCAGCCATCTGGTAAGCTGCCACCCAATCCAAATGAGTAGGGAAGACTTAATTTAAACTGTAGTATCGTAGACTTGGCATTTATTTTTGATAGAGCAGAGATAAAATGTTTTGATGGAAGAAAATCTTTTCTGTAACTGATGATGTGAAAATTTTATTTTCTGGGAAATTACTTGTATAGCCATTTTAAAAATTCAAAGAATGTTATTATGATTGGTTACAAAAGAATAATGTTTCCTGTCTAACTGTAATATTTGTCTCCTATCATTTTCTTCCCTTTCAATCATAATAAATGATTTACAAAACCCATTTTGAGCATTATCTTTTGAATACTCTTCAAGAAATGCCTGATGTTTTCATTGTCAAAACTGAGGTGCACTACTAGTGAAAATGGTAGTTATTCCCTCCTCTCGTAGTCATGCTTTGTCTTCAGTGTTTCTTTGTTTTACCCTTATAAAAGTCATTCCAGCAAAGTCGTTCCAGCAAATCTTTGAAAAAAAAATATATATATATATATTCAGTAGAGAAATAGAAATATTGGTTTCCCCATGATTTCGTAATAAACTTCCTAAGGGAGTTTATTTCACTTAGATGAGTTTAATGAACTTCATTTTAAAATTTATTTCGACTGTTCTTGATTGTGTGTGAATGTGTATATGTGTATGCCCTGAAAACCAAATACATACTGCCATAACTTAGAAATAAATGTAACTATCAATTTACAATTAGTAACAACTTATAAAGAGACTTTGTTCTGAAAATGTGGTTTATTAGTCGGTTGGCTTATTAGTTATTAGATGGTGATCAGTTTCCTAAACAAATACATTTAATTCATAATTAAACTGAACTATAGTCCTGAAGAACAAACCACTGTAAATAACTGCATTTGTCTAGTAAAAGGCTTGAAGTGTTCCTGAGGTGCAAGAACACAGTTCCCCTATTCACTCTCCCCAGGCCACACGGCATCTGCCCTCCTCAAGGCTGATAGGTCCTGGGCTGACTTCTCTGTGGAGAGACTGGCAGTGTGGGCAGTGAGGAGAAAAGGGAGGAGCAAGAGGAAGTACCTGGGAAGGATCCTTTGCTACCAGTTCCTGCAGAAGCTGCACTCTCTTCTCACATTTCCCCACTCTCTTTTCCCTAACAGAAGAAAAAGATTGATTGATTGATTGATTGATTGATTTTGGTGCTGGGAATTGAACTCAGGACCTTGTGCTTGTCAGGCAGGCACTAATGCCATTGAACTATATCCCCAGCCCGAGAAAGAAAGATATTTTACTATAATACAAGTAATTTTTTCCCTTTAAAGTCAAAATTAAGATAAATCCAAATATAGATATTTAGGGTGAAGTTCGATTTTCCTGTGTTTCAGTGGGACTAAGATGCAGTCTCTGGAACATTTAACTGGGAAGGCTCTTCTCCCTTGAAGTGCTGGTGGGCCTGGCCAGCAGGCCAAGCTGAGGGAATGAGATTACACCAGCTCTAAACCATGACTTCACTTGCCGAACTCAATTTTACCTAAATTGTACCTAGTCACAATGATTCTTGAGTCATCAACATCAACCCAAAAATCTCACTGTGTGCTTTATAATTATCAACTCCTGCAGTCCAATAATAGACAAGGAAGAAAATCTTTATTAGGAAACATGAGAAAACAACTGCAAAATAAGACACCATAATACTTGAGTATGGGAATATATTATTTTTACTAATCTAATAAGGCTGGGGTGTGTGTGTGTGTGAGAGAGAGACAGAGAGAGAGACAAAACACTGATTCCTGAAGTTGCCCCTGGGTTATATTGTGGTTTTACTACAATGGAATGACTCCTCCTTAGCTGTGTCAGTGACTCGGGAAAGGTACTTCCCTCTCTTACGATGTGGCTCTAATGAATTCCCAAAAAGTATCCCTAAGAACTGAATGTTAACCAATACCAGAGGAGATAGCCTACAAGTTATTCACTTGAATTTCTGGAAAATATTAGTGTTTTGGTTACTTTTCCTTCCTTGCTGAGACAAACACCTGACACCAAAGTGAAGCAAGGAAAGGTTTATTTAGCTCACAGTTTCCGGAGATTTCAGTCCATAATCAGCTGGGTCCAAGGCAGGGTGGCACGGCACAGGGACAGCACTTCAAGGTAGCAGCCAGCGCAAAAGAGAAAACAAGCCTCTTCTCTAGCCTCAAATTGTACTGAGCCCCCCCCCCACCTTCAGGGTGGGTGCAACACACAAAATGTCTTTGCCCTCCTTTGCACAGGATGAGGATATTTACAAAGTAAGAACCCTGACTCCCTGCTGAGTCTCTCAGTTAAACTTCTAAACTTCTCAAGTTGACACAATGTATTAACCATAAGAATCCACCCCTTGTCAAGTTGGCAACCAGACATACTTCTTTAAATCATCCTCCAGATACCAAGACATGCTAATTCTTACCATTTTGCAACTTGAACATTATAACAAACTTTAACAATCCTTAAAAACCAGCAGGAAGTCAATCAACATTACATTAAAAACATAACATTTTGTCCTTGGACACCCAAAGACTCATGCACATCCCTCTATGCAAAAGGCATTTAGTACATCTGCAAGAGTTTCCAAAGTCCTAGCAGTTTCAGCATTGAAACAGTTTCAGCATTGCTGAAAAGTCCAAGTCCCAAGTCTCTGAAATGTAAGGCAAACTCTTAGCTGCAAGTCCCTGTACAAATGAAAACAAGATTAAACACTTCCAACAGGCAAAGGCAAGAGACAAACATTTTCATTCCAAAAGTTACAAACAGGAGGGTACAAAGCATTGGGAGCAAAACAAGTCCAAAATCCAGCAGGGTAAATGTTAAATCCTATAGTTGCTTATCCAGCATCTGAAGCAATCTGTGGCAAATTGTGAGCTCCAAAGAGCTTGTGTGGTTCCACCCCTACGGCACTTCCAGTGGTCACCGATCTTGTGGTATCTCTCATGTGCTGGCTATGCTCCCCTATTGCAGGTTTGCTCCGATGACCCACGTTCCTGGCCTTTCCAAACTTCTGCAGTCTCCATGGCACCTTTGGCTTCACACTCACAGTTTCACACACTGCCCTCTCAGGGGCACACTGCCTGGCCTCCCAGGCCCTCTGAAATCGGGGTGGAAGCCTTCTTAACCTCAGAGCTTGTGCATTCTGTGTGCACCTAAAACCAGCACCATGTGGATGATGCTGAGGCCTGCTGCCAGTTGGAGCAGTAGCCAGGCTTTCCTCTCTCTTGGCTGTAGGGGTCATGTGCCTGGATCGCTGGGCACTCTGAACCTGCTTATGAGGAATAGATTCTCTATGCCGCCGCCATTCTGGAACCTCTTGGGGTCTCTGCCGCCATTCTGGAACATGGTGCTCTGAGGCTTTCTTAAAGCAAAGTCTTTCACTTTTGCAGTCTGGAAACTGCAAAGGTTCGAGACTTGCTGCTTTTTGCACTGCCTTCAGGCCATCTTTTCTATTTCTCTGTTCCTCAGCAATCGAGCTCTCAACTTTAACTTTACAGTCCATAGCTTTATTGGAGCTTCCTTTCTGGCCAAACTCACGTTTTAAATCACCCTGCTGGGCTCTGTGCTCTTGATTTGCAATATAAATCTGGCTAAAAGCCCCCAACAATAGCCATGCCACAGCCTCAACATTCGACTGCCTTGATATTTCTTTTGCCAGATTAATCAGTCCACCATTCTTAATCTCAGTCTCAGGCAAAGTCTCTGGACATGAGCAAAATGCAGACAAACTTTTTGCCAAGCCATAACATACATCAACTGGAGTCCAACACCCAATGCAGTCCTTCTTCCCAGCAGAAACCTCCTGAGCCTGGTCTTTACTGGCAGGCTCTCTATCAGCCTTCTGGTCTCCTGAGTTCTGACCAGAATCTCCCATGCAGAACAGCCTAAGCTGGTCCAGGGCTATGCTTTCTGGTGACATCTCCGAACCTTTCCAAACTCTTCCCACAAGCCATTCCCAAAGGCTCTTGAACCACATGGTCAGGTACAGTCACAGCAGCGACCCCACTCCTCTGGTACCAAATTCTGTTTCGGTTACTTTTCCTTCGTTGCTGAGACAAACACCTGACACCAAAGTGAAGCAAGGAAAGGTTTATTTAGCTCACAGTTTCTGGAGATTTCAGTCCATAATCAGCTGGGTCCAAGGCAGGGTGGCACTGCACAGGGACAGCACTTCAAGGCAGCAGCCAGCGCAAAAGAGAAAACAAGCCTCTTCTCTATCCTCAAATTGTACTCAGCCCCCCCCCCTTCAGGGTGGGTGCAACACACAAAATGTCCTGGATGAGGATATTTACAAAGTAAGAACCCTGACTCCCTGCTGAGTCTCTCAGTTAAACTTCTAAACTTCTCAAGTTGACACAATGTATTAACCATAAGAATTAGCAAACTAGTAAAAGTTGTCTTATGAGAAAAAATTGTATGGAAAGTGTGTAACCTTAGAAAAACTTGAAAAGAATTCTTATTGGCTTGTGCATGATGTGCAAATCACTAGATGTTACTCTGTTTTTCCTGCAGGCATGAAGTGAGTGCTATCAAAAGACATAGTGTTCTATCTAACTGCCAAGTCCAGTGAATCCCAAATGTTCCAGCTGTCTGCTGGATGAGTGTGCAAACACACCATGTCCTCTCGAACTAGTTATCCTCCCCTGACCTCCACTAACTTGGTTAATAGGATCAGCAAGTCATCAGTCACCCAAGAGTCATTGACTTTTCTCCCTTTTCCCAAGGCCTCACTCTTTACTGTCTAACACTATGTTGCTGTAAATTCCAAACTTCAACTTGAATTAACTTAGACAAAAATGAGATGTCATTTTTCTCATTTTTATTACAGGGATACAGGAATTCCCTAATCAAAGGGAGAGCTCAGCAATGATGTCATAAGCAAGGTGAGGACACACACACGCTTTGGGGACAGCTGGAATCATGAGACATCTGTTGGGATTTTCTCTTTGCATTGATGAGTGTCTGCTTCATATTCTCTAACTACAAATAACATTTCATTTACCAAAAAATATGCTACTTTTCTTCAAAAAGGTAGTGAGTTGCTTTTTTCCAATTTTAGTTTGAAAAATCCCAGAAAAAGATTCATGTCAGGGGCTGCTCCGAGCCACCTCGAACTTAGTCAACATTAAGAGAATGCCTAAGTCGCCAGGCATATAGCTCAGCAGCACAGCGTCTGCTTGGTAAGCGCAAGGTTGTAAGTTTGATTCCTGATACCAAAAAAAACAAAAAAACCAGAAAGAGAATACCTAAGTAAATTATTAAAAAACTACATAGCAGACTATTAGGCAGATATCAAAGTTATATTTAGCATGAATTTTAAAAATTTGATATGGGGAAATACATGTTAAAATCAGGTTATTAACTAGCTTTACATAATCTCAACTCTAAGACAAATGATTAGAATGAAGCACATCAAAGTGCTTAATTATTACTTACAGGGTAAGCTTATTTAATCCTCTTCATTTATTCTACATATTATTTTTTTCTACAAGAAGCTTCTATAACTTTGAAAACAATGCGGGGTGAATGTAAAACATCATTTTCATGGCTATTGTTAACAGTTTCCATATGGTCTTCTAGGTTCCAAAAACGTCCTTCACACAGCTGCAAAAAATTATCTCACTGAAACTCAGGCCTAGTCACAGCACACTCCTGTTTTAAATCTTACTTGGCTTCTCATAACCAACACAGCAAAATTCAGACTTCACAGTCTTTCACACTAGGCCAGTCTACACACCCAGTTTGCTGTGCCATCTCAGCTCCACCATACACTTTAAATGATTCCACTCCAAACTATTCGGAGTTCCCCAAATACATGTTGTACATTCCTTTACCCTCCTACACTAAGCTCATTCCATCCAGCAAGCTGCATAACTGTCTTCTCCTTCATTACCAGCTTTGAAACCTTAAGTCTTCTTGGGGTGACCCAGTAGAGGAGCTGAAGTCTTTGTATACTTTTACCCTAGGAACACTTTGTATCTACCCAGGAAGATGACTTTCTTCAGTCAAGTATGAAGCCTCCAGAGGAATAAGGAGAAGGAACTCACCTACTCAATCAGATCAACTAACTTGAGTCTACAATGGTGAATAGGACCCAGCCAGATAAACTTTCCCTTCCTGTTACTAGGCTTCCTCCTGCACCTACCTCAGTTATCCAAACAACCACACTCTTAAGGTACTAGTACTGTCCCTAGTATATAGCATATAATTAATAAGTGTTAACTGTTGTTATTAATATCAACAAGATTTCCTAAGTAGCATGTGTAAGGACCCTGAAGTTCCAGAACCCAAATCATTAGAACTATTACAATCCATCCCACATTAATTTATGAGCTTATAGACTGACTAGCACCAGGATACAGATGTGGACTCAGTGAGAGATGTATTAATGACCCTTGAAGCAATTTTTTTTTTTTTTGCAAAATCAGGGATTGAACTCACAACCTTGCACTTGCCAGGCAGGCACTTAGGCCACTGAGCTAAATCCCCGGCCCTTATGTTTTTGAGACAGGGTCTCACTATGCTATTCAGGCTGGCCTTGAGCTCACTTTGTAGCCCAGGCTGGTCTTGAACTCACAACAATCCTTCTGCCTCAGCCTCCCGTCTCAGTCTCCTGAGTGCTGGGATTACAAGCATGAGCCACCAAGCCCGGCTGAAGTCATCTTTACTCCACTGAAGTTCAGCCTCATCATACCCCTTTCTGTGTGCCACGGTAGTCTTTTCAGTCTCCAAAATACACCAATGTATCAGAGGATTTAGTTCCCAAAGACTATCTGAAGTAAATGTTCTTTTCTTTTAGCTACCATTTGTGTCATTTCTGAGAATGTGTTCTTAATGTTTCTTTGTTCAAAGTTGCCTACCAGGCTGGAGTTATAACTGAGTGGTAGAGTGTTTACCTGGCATGTAGGAGGCCCTGAGTTCAAACCCCCACAACACACACACAGCCAATCAGCAGTTTACCACATGATAATAACAAGAATTTATCTCTTAACAATATGCCACATACACATTTCATGTTTCACATAATTTATCTCATGGAATGTGCCCAATGTCTTAGTCACTTTCCTTATCACAGGGACTTAACACCCAACATCAACAAAATAACGAGAGTTTTTTTGGCTCACAGTTTTTGTCCACGGTCTGCTGGCTCCAAGGCAGGATAGCATGTGGCAAAGGACATTGCAGAGAGAAAGCTGCTCACATCATGGCAGCCAGGAAACAGCAAAGAACAGCTGGGGTGGGGGGTGGGGCAGGAATAAACCCTTGCAGGTCATGCCCAAAGTGACCCTCTCCTTCAGACCAGACCCTGCTTCCTAACACCAAGCCAACTCTATTGCCCCTATTATTCAATCACCTTTCCAAAACTCTACCTAGTCACATGAGGCTTTAGGGGAAATCAAAATATAAACCATAATATCCACCTTAGTTCAAAGCCCATGTTCTTAGACATCACACCATAGAAACTAGCCAAAAAGCAGAGAATTGGAGAGAGGGTACTTCCCTCAAATATTCAGGGCATCTTGGGTAATACAGAGTAGGTCTACTGAACATTCAAAACAGATCAGATACTATCATCACCACGAAGATTCCACTGACTCTTTCAGGCATAATTAGTCACTTTTTTTCTCATGTAATTTTTTGTACTACTTCTGCAATAGCTTACATCACTTGCTTCCTTGAGTTGTAATATAGTAAGCTGGGTATATAATATCGTTCTTGCTGGTCAAGATCTTGTTTTACCTCTTTATTCCTTACTCTGTAGCACAGGGCCTTGCATATAGTCATTACCCTAGGTTTGTCATTGATTTGGAGATTCCTGGAGATCTACGAAGAAACCACAAAGTTTAAACAAAAACAGTCTATATCCATAAAGGAAATGAAGTATGTAAGAGATGTGTATGCTTCATTAACTTACTGATAATGAGTCATTGCACAAAGAATGATACAGTCACACTTTCAGAAATTTGGAAAACATTAAAACTGCATGCTTCATTTGCAGTTTTAAAACTTAATTATACCTCACGTCTAGTCAATTACTAGAAAAGCAGTTCCCCAGATTTTTTTTTCTTTATTCCCAAGTCATGGCTAGTGGCAAAGAGAAAAGTAAAAAATGAGAAAAAGCAGATGCTCCTGGCATATTGTCAGTAGTCAGGAAAAAAAAATTACACTTCCAGCGTTGGGGTCCCAAGTTTGTAATCACTGTCTCCTTTCCTATCTTGGGGGGTTGCTGTTGAAGATGAGACTAAAAGAAGCACCGAAAACTACATTTCCCATGATTCCAGTCTTTTGCACGCAACGGGGCTACGCTCCCGTTGCCATGGGCACAGGAGTCCGCTGTCCCGGTTCATCTTGCAGCTCTCGGTTCGCGGGGTTCCGGGCAGGGCCGCACGCCGGGCACTCTGTGTTTGGGGGGCCTATCGCAATGCCCAGGTAGTCCCGCTACCCTGCCTGCGCCCAGCCTAACTCGCCCCCAGAACCGCCCCTCCTTCCCACCCCAACCTGGGAGGCCGCGGGGGACCGATGAGGGACCGATTGGGGACCGGAAGCCTGCGCTGGCCCTGCAGCAGGGAGACGGCGGGCCTGCCCTGCTCGCAGCCGGGTCTGCATGGGCAGGGGCCCGTGGGGCCTGTCCCCGAGCAGGAGGACCCTGCCGCAGACAGATAGAAAAATAAGGGAGTTGGAAAGGTGAACTTCGTCCATTCGCCGATTCAGGTCTCTAAATTTCTTGAGGGACTGCTGCAGTCGCAGGGGATAGGCGGCGAACTAAACCCCCAAAGCTCCTCCCCAGGGACCCCCATCAGGAGCGGAGTTCAGAAGGACAGTAAATGGGGGAGGACTTGGAAAGCACCGTGGAAAGTTTAACATCACGTTTAAGGGGGTGGGA
This sequence comes from Cuniculus paca, assembly GCA_004365215.1. Classification (NCBI taxonomy): domain Eukaryota; kingdom Metazoa; phylum Chordata; class Mammalia; order Rodentia; family Cuniculidae; genus Cuniculus; species Cuniculus paca. The sequence goes on from RJWT010000143.1 coordinate 79,456, forward strand.
GGGCTCTGATTTGAGCTCCATTTCTATGAGTTTCAGTTAGCTAGTCTTGTCTGAACAATTTAGCAGGACGTCGGGGAGAGAGGCAGGGAGACCGTCACAGAGCAGGGTAAGCTTTCTCAAGCTTTTTCAGTCAACAGTGTGATCTATGGTGCATTTATTAACTTTAAGGTAAAAAAAGTCAGCTTTCCATCACAGCGTCACTGATAACAGTTGGAAAGCTGTGCTTACGGTGACAAATCTCCACAAGTGGCATGCCTAATTACAACGCCTTTTTCCTGTCTGAAGGGGACCTGGACATCACATAATCAGGTTCTGAAAGAATGATTTATAAATGAGCAGAGAGGCCTGGACTGAGTACCCAGAGACTCACTGTGAAATACAAGGATGAATTTTAGTGCAAACATTTAAATACCCATGTTGACTTTTTATATTCCTGTTTTGGCCCTTTCTTTATCCCTGGTTTTTGACTAATAATAATTATAAACTGCCAATAATTTTCATAACTTTATAGACCAGCCCCTAAACTAATTGATCACATTGTAACAATCACAACAACTCTCTAAATTTTTTATACTTTTTTTAAATTGGCGTTTTAAAGATGAAGAAATGGTCTTGAGCCTGAGGACTAACATTTGTTTAGTGCTCAATAAATATCTGTTTAATTGATAAATGAAGAATCTAAACAGGGTAGTTAATTTGCATAAATTCATATACATAAAAAGTAGTAGATTCAGGTTAGACTCGGTCTTTTTAGTTCAATACAGTACTCCATTTTCACTTAGATTTATTTTTTAGAAAGATACTGGCTTGTACATAGACGGATAAAAAGATGATTTTCAAAATGTTTGTGATGGGGTTTTTTTCCCCTTTTCATCTTTACGCTTTCATATTTTAGAAAAAGGTTTTGAGCCAAAACCTATTAAAAACAAAGTAATGACAATCAAAAACAGAAATGTTTCAGGGAAGAAAGATAACTTGATATACTGGTTTTGCATGATTGTTATCTTTCTAGATGATTTAAGTTGTACATTTCCTAAAGTCGTTGAATGTTCAACTATATCCAAAAACTAACATATACAACCTCTAACCTTGCTGGGGAGCCCCAAAATAGACAGCAGTTAAGCCTGGTAGTCAAGGCTCTCCTTATCAGTTTCAGCATTCTTCAGAGAACTAGTTCAAAGGAAAAAACTGACTAATCACAACCTGACTGATCATCAGATAATTTGCAAGGTTATTGTTCTCCAGAATATAATGTTTTATCTTACAAATTTTACTGAAATAAAATTTGTCTGCTTGAATAAGTGTTTAGATACTTTTTGCTTTTTTGAACTTTGTTTTTCTGCCTGTCATATAGTGAAACTCTCTGGGAAATTGCAAAAGCCGAAGTGGAAAAAAGAGGAAGTAATGGAAGTGAAGGCAATGGAGTTGAAATTGGAGAAAAGTCTGTTTTCTTCATTGGCAGTAAAAACGGGGTAAAGCTTTAACTTTTTTCTTTCAATTATTGAGGTGATTTAACAACCAGTGGTAAAATTTATTTTAATACTCTTACAAAAACTTACATACTTTCAACTCTAACCAAATGACCAATCTGCTTGAGGGTGAAGTAGCAAGTATTATTGATCTAGGAAAAGTTGTGACAGTAAACAAAATTTTTGAAAAAGGTTTTTACTGTTGTGTTTTATTTTAAAATTTGAAAATATTTGAGTCCCCTACCTCAATTGAGTATAAAGGGTTTAAATAGCTAACTGTAAATATCTAAGTCAACATCTAAATCGGTAAGTCAATATCTTAACAGTATTTATATTTTGGATTCGGATATTTCATGGTTAGGAATCTAATGGAATAATTGAGTTGTGTCAGTGATGTTTATCAAAAGCTTTGAAAAATGTGGGGAAAATAAGGCAGCAGTTCTGCTGGACCATTGCTTGGCAGGAGAGATCCCTCCCCACTTACTGTTGGTACTGTTGTACTTAGCCAGGAATACAGAAGAATTTTGGAAGTGGCCAGACAGAGCAGTGACAGATGCATCATATCTTCATGCAGCTTCACATGAGACACAAAAGTCCTGCCTGGGAGGCAGAACTGCTGCAGACACCCTCTAAAACAGGCCAGGGCTCGCCACATCCGAGATGCTGAAGTTCATGTAGCATCATAGCATCTTTCTGTTTGGGGTTCATATTATTGTTCAATTTCTGTGCTTTGTGTTCCCACTTAAGGGTATTAGCAAACAGGAAACTTTCTGATGCCAGCATGATCACTTACTCAGTGGGCAGCATCAGTGTTCAGTCAGCCTGAGCACCTCTTCCTGCTCAACCAGATGCATGTTTAGTGCAGATACTGTCTACATTAAGATTTATTTATTTATAAGGGAAAATCTGTCACACCTTCCAACCTGGCATTCATACATCGTTATTTATAAGGGAAAATAATTATACAACCATACAAAGTTAGGGATGAAAGAAAATAATATGAATTGAAGAAGTAGGGCATAAATTTTATGTAAACATTTCTGTAAATCTCTGAAGTTAAAAAGTAGAAATATGAATAGTAAATTTTTAATCACTGTATTTTTATTTTGCTTTCAATTTCTGTACTTTCCAAAGTTTTCATATTGGTTCACTTTACTTTTTAATATCTGAACTTAATCCTTTAACATGAAAGAATCATAGAGATCATTTATATTCTAAATAAGAATTTTATTTCATGAGTTTACTATTGTGTGAAGAGTGATTTTCATATTGGATATAATTTCCTACATTTCATCCTATTGCAGTATAGATGCACATATGGATTTCCATAAATGTGGACATAATCAGTCCTAGTCTTAAGATTCTCTCTCCTACTCACTTTCTGCAACCGTTGTTATTGGCTTCTTTATAGTTATGGTTCGTTGTTTGTGAAACTGCTCTTTTCCTAATAGCATTATGTGGCATATCCGAGCTTTTTTTTTTATTATTATAATGAAATTAAAGCTAATTTTGTTTTTGAAGACTTGAGAATTCCCTTAACATGTCCAGAACTTTTGAGGGTATTATTCTTTGAAAAGTATCTGCATCTGTGCTTTATCCAGAGTTCTGATTTATCGTCGATTATAAAGAGAAGAAATTAATCGATGCTCCTATGGGTCAGCTAACAGTTATGATCCTTTACCAAAAAACTCAGCTACCTTGCTGCTTCCTCTCTCTTCTTTTATATCAGTTAGGGTTCACTAAAGTAACAAACAATTATATATGCAATTAAATTATACATACAATTAAATTATATAAATTTATACTCAGGTACTTTTAAAGTAAGTATAGTATGTATTGGGTACTAAGTAGGATGGCTGCCTGTGGAATCAGGGGTGGAGGAATGCAAAATGGCCATCTGTGCTCTGGAGGTCTGAGAGGATCAGGCAAAAGCCTGGCGCTCACTGCAGAGTCTGGTTTGAGTCTGTGTCAGAAAGCTAAAAGGTCTGTGTTAGAAGCCTGAAGGTGCTGGAGGTGAGCATCCGAAGACAATGGCAAAGACTAGAGCTCTCCTGAAGAAGCAAAGGGAATACATCCCATTTTCTTTCATCTAGGCTCTAAGCCTATTGGTTAGTGCCACTTGCATCTGGCATGGGTCTCTTTTCAGTTTGTGACCTATATGCCCACCATCCACAAACACACCCAGAATTGTGCTCCACTAATCTGCTGGGCATTTCTTAATCCATTCAAATTGACAACACCATTATCTGTCACACCTTCCAACCTGGCATTCATACATCATTTGGTAGACATTTATTGAACATCTTTTATGTGCCATGTATCCTGCTGGTACCTGTGAAAATAGGGATGAAAGACACATTAGCTACCATGAAGGAACCTGAGTACCTGTACTTGTATACCAGCAATGACAGTAGCATGAGATGCTGGGTTGAAAAATAGGAAGAGCACATAATCCTGCCCAGGAGATTGGAAGACTGGGAAAACCTCTGCAAGAAAGAGTGATGTCTAAAGCTTACAAGGCAAGAAGGAAGGAAAAAGAAGCAATGCAAATGGCAAGGGCCAAGTGAGCATCCCAAGGAGAGGAACAAGAGCAACATATTGTACATCTATAGCAAAAAATGGGAGAGAGAATCTAATAGACAAATGTGACAGGATTGCTAGTCAACAGTGTTGACTGCTGTTTCGATGATGGGGATTCAGGCAACACTGATCTGCTAAGTATCTGTAATTTCTGTCCCCCCTCACTCACTTGAATAGGCTCAGGTGTGAAGGAAGAAGGTGATTGAGTTCCCCTCCATTGGCTTTTTCTAGGAAGAAGTGGTCCAGGCCATGTATTAGTAGAGGCCAGCAAGGGGAAACAATGTTCCAAAGATGTTGAAATAGGGATTTTGCCAGTTGTGGAAGTGGCATTCTAGATAGAAGGATTTCAGACATATTAACCATTGTTACTCTCCAATTGTCGTATTTTGAAATTTTTAAAAAATTTTTTCTCTTTAAAATAAAAACAAGCATAAAATTTAAAAGTTGAAAAAAAAAAGGATTTCAGACAAAGGGAGGACAAGAAAGTGCTGGGTCAGGGAAGGACCACATGGGGATAATACAGTTCAGGTGGATCAGAAGACTGGACTATGGTATGAATTGAAGTCATGGGAGGGAAGATGAGATTCATTTTGATGGTCCCTAAATGGCCCCCCCAGCACTGGGGTTCAAACTCACAACCTTGTGCTTGCCATGAAGGCGCTTATGCCACTGAGCTAAATCCCCGGCCCTTGCCTTTTTGAGACAGAGTCTCACTATGCCATTCAGGCTGGCCTTGAGCTCACTTTGTAGCCCAGGCTGGTCTCGAACTTGTAACAATCCTCCTGTCTCAGCCTCCAGAGTGCTGGGATAACAGGCGTGTGCCACCAGGCCCGGCTGAATTTTTAGTTAGTATTTCTTGAATTAGGAAGCCCAAGAGTCTGTGGACATATTCCTAAAGGACCACAGTTTACTAGTGAATCTTTAAAATTTGGATTGTCATTTTGATGATAACCTAAAACTTGATTGTAGTTCCCAGAGCTGAGTTTATGTTTATTTGGAATTATCACTACATGTACTCTACATTTATGTGAAATTATAGTAAAAATATTTAAATCAATACTAGGGTGATATAAGAATTTGAGGAAACTAGCTAGATATCTGAAATTCCTTGCAATTCTAAAATACACTAATTCTGACTCTATACTTTGTGTGTAGAATTCATTACCTTTTAACTTATTATTGTTATTTACCTTTTAACTTAAAATTTTAAAAATATACCTCATATGATACATGTTCAGTGTAGGAAAATTATGAAAATCCAGATTTTTCTTCAGAAAAAGTAAATTGCTTGCAAATCCATCAGCTAGAAACAGTCACTATTAACATAGTGATATTCCCCTAGATCTCTTTGGTTGTTTCTGTCAAGAATGTGTATGCATGGATTTGCATGTGTATGTGTGTGTCTACATGTGTAAGGAAAGGAAGCAGGAAAAGATTTTACTTGGTTTTTGTTGTTTGAGACAGGTTCTCACTGTGTAATCCACGGTAGCCTTGAATTCATGATCCTCCTACCTCACCCTCCAAGTGCCAGTATTAAAGTCATGTGCCGTGATATCCATCAGGAAAATAAATTTTTAAATTGAAAACAGGGTTATGCTGATTTATTACAAGTGTCTTACAACATAAGTGTATTTCTATATTGTTATTCCTAATAATTACACATTTTTCTATTATATAGACTATTGTAATCAATTTAGCTGGTTCCCTATTTGCAGATATTTAGGTTGTTTTTAGTTTTTCAATTTGGTATAACACTAGCCAATAAATATCCTTCTACAATATATTATACATTGTTAATACTATTCCAATTATTTTTTTCTATATTTCATTACAAGAAATTCATCCAATTTGATCATATTCCACATTAATTTATTTTCATCTTTTTGGTAAAAAAAAATTATAGGCTTTTTAGTTTAAAAGAAACAAATGTAATAAATGTTGCATTTTTCTTAATTCACTGTTTTCTACACTATTTTCTTTGAAGCCCAAAGGTTTCCTCTGGCAGAATTTTTCCTGATGCTTCTTTTTTTTTTTTTTTTTGTCTTTTTGTGTGTTTGGGACAGGGTCTCACTGTGCAGCTCAGGATGACCTTGGGCTTACTTTGTAGCCCAGGCTGGTCTCCAACTTGCAATGATCCTCCTGCCTCAGTTTCCCGAGTGCTGGGATTACAGGAGTGCACCACCATGCCCGGCTTCTGATGTTTCTTTTTTATTTGTCTTCTTTTAAGGAGTCATTTTTCAAAAAGAGTTTTTCTATTAAAAAAAAAGTCTACAGAGATTCAAACCACTGGGCTACTCTGTGGATAAGGTTTGAGGTTAAGTTTTATGGTTAGTAGCAGAATGGAACCAGAACCTGTATTTCATGACTCAGAAAAAGAAAGTTGGAATAAAAACGTATCCTCTAGAATTAAATATTCTAACCCAGTTTCCAAATTGCCTGTTTTGAACATAGTTGCAACATGTCCTTTATTTGTATGTTAGCTTTTTTCTTTATTTCCACTTCAACAATTGAAATGAAAAACATTTTGGAAGACACTAATCATCAGCTTAGCCAGTAATTAGCATCATTGAATAGAGAAAAAATTTAAAAAGCTGCCAAGTTGACCGCTAAAGTAAGGTATGATTTGCTAATATTTGTCATCTGTGGGACTTTATAATTATAATAATAGCAGTGTAGTTACTCTGTGATGAAAAGTTGACAGTTAACTTTTCCACTTATCAAACTTTAAAACAATTCTGAAAGTTTCTGGGTTTTAGTTTCTAGGTAATTTATCATTCAAGTGATTTAAAAAGCTATTTTTGGCCACAATTATGAAAACTAATACAATTTTACATATGGATGACATTAACACAGTTATTCTTTCTTTTTTAATTTCCAGGGAAAGACTACTATTATTTTAAGGTGTCTTGACAGGTAAGTGTTATGTTAACCTTTCAAATTCATTTATGCTTATTCTAGTGTACAGGGCAAGTTAAAGACTGAAAGACGTGGAAAGAGAATGATTTTGAGACCCAAACAAATACTTAATTCTTAATGAGTCCTTGGTATAACTTTTAAGAGTTTCTTTAAAGATAGAACTAATGAGAAGTCAAAAAACACAGGATTAATGCTGACCTTCTCTGTTTGAGGGAAAAATGTTACCATAATTACTAGCCTGTAATAGCACTAACATTCTTTTTGGCTGCATGATATTTAAATTATTTGGTATTTAAATTATTTTATTCTACCTATATAATTATTAGTACAATAATTATAATCTTTAAATTTCTCGAGGATACATTTTTGAAAGCACACTGTTTGTCCTCAAGTTGTGTATTTTACCATTTGTTTTATATACTTCCTAATGGATTTATGCTGCAGAAGCATGCAATCAGATTAACCATTAGGATTATGATTAATAGATATTGCAGGAAGTTGAAAAGGAAAGTCTTCAATCAATTTTAGACGATATTTCTGTTCCTTTTATTCTAATGCATATTTCTTATGGCTTTCTAAAAACATTAAAAGAGATGGAATTGTCTTATGATCACATTAAAGAAACATCATTCACTTGAAAAATATTTTTTAAGAATACAAATAATAGAATCTTGGCTTGTATAATTCCTTTTACTAACAACATTGTGCCTTGGAAGAATTCTTCATACTGACACCTGTATCATCTTCCATCTCCAAAAACCATGGTTCTCCTTAGGTCATATTCGTATGTTTCCTATAATAAATCATCTAGCTCAGGATGATATGCTATAAACTACTACTCTGAATTAAAAAATAATTTTACTTCCTTGATAGTCTGCTCAGAAAAAAGGATAATTTTCTATATAGAAAATTATATAGAAAATTATATAGAAAATTATATAGAAATTTCTATATAGAAAATTAGAATAGATGGTTTTTATCTCAATCTGATAAAAGCCATCTATGACAAACCAATAGCCAACATTAGACTAAATGGACAAAAACTGAAAGCTTTCACTCTAAAATCAGGAAAAGGACAAGGATGGCCACTGTCTCCACTCTTATTCAACATAGTCTTGGAAACTTTAGCTGGAGCAATTAGACAAGAAAAAGAAATAAAAGGAATAAAGATAGGAAAGGAAGAAGTTAAACTATTGTTATTTGCAGGTTATATGATACTCTACTTAGAAGGCCCCAAAAACTCCACCAAAAGACTACTAGATTTAATAAGCAAATTCAGTAACATAGCTGGTTACAAAGTCAACACTCAAAAATCAATAGCCTCCCTGTACATGAACAACAAACTCACTGAGAGAGAAATCAGGGAAACAATGTCTTTTACAATAGCATCCAAAAAAATGAAATACTTAGGAATCAGTCTTAACAAAGGATGTAAAAGACCTCTATATTGAAAACTACAGTACTCTGAAAAAGGAGATTGAAGAGGATATTAGAAAATGGAGAGTTATCCTGTGCTCTTGGCTAGGAAGAACCAATATAGTGAAAACGGCCATACTTCCAAAGCTGTTATACAGATTCAGTGCAATCCCAATTAAAATTCCAATAGCATATCTCACAGAATTAGAGAAAACAATCCTAAAGTTCATCTGGAACCAGAAGAAACCTAGAATAGCAAAGGCAGTCCTGGGCAACAAAGACAAGACAGGGGGCATCACAATTCCTGACTTGAAATTATACTATAAAGCTACTGTGATTAAAAACAGTAGTACTGGCAAACAAAACAAAACAAACAAACAAACAAAAAACAGACCTGAAGATCAATGGAACAGTTTAGAAGATGCAGAAACAGCTCCAGACACTCTAAGCCACCTTATCTTTGACAAAGGTGCCAAACACTTTCACTGGAAGAAATATAGCCTCTTTAATAAATGGTGCTGGAAAAACTGGTTCTACACATGCTAAAGATTAAAACTGGACCCGTATTTTTCACCATACACGAAGCTAAAATCAGAATGGATCAAAGATCTTAATATTAAAATAGAAACATTCTGCTGCAAGATAGAGTAGGTAAAACTCTTGAAGACATTGGTGTAGGCAAAGACTATGAACAAAACCCAGATAGCACAGAACTATCACAAAGAATCAACAACTGGGATCTCACCCTATTGAAAAGCTTTTGCACAGCAAGAGAAACCATCAGCAGAGTGAAGAGACAACCCACAACGTGGGAGAAAATGTTTGCCAGCTGTTCCTCAGACAAAGGATGACTATTGAGAACATATAAAGACCAAAAAACAAAATCAGTCCTCCCAGATTTAAAGATCCAGTCCAAAAATGAACATCTGAGGTGAATACACACTTCTCAGATGAAGAAATATGAACAGCAAATAAATATGTGAAAAAATGTTCAATATCACTGGTCATTCAAGAGATGCAAGTTAAAACAACATTGAGATTTCACCTCACCCCTGAAAGAATGGCTATTATTAAGAAATCAAGCAACAACAAATGCTGGAGGGGCTGTGAGGAAAAAGGAACCCTTCTCTGCTGTTGGTGGGAATGCAGACTGGTGCAACCACTATGGGAATCAGTGTGGAAATTCCTCAAAAAACTAGAAATAGAGCTCCCATTCAACCCAGAAATTCCCCTTCTGGGTATCTTCCCAAAAGATTTAAAAACATCATACCACAGTGAAATATGTGCACCCATGTTTATAGCAGCATAGTTTATAATAGTCAGATCTTGCAAACAACCTAAATGCCCATTGACTGAGGAATGGGTAAAAAAGATGTGGTATTTTGGGCAACCCACTCGGGACCCCTTCTGTCTCTCTCTCAGACAGAACCTTTCTCTCTCTCAGTAAATATATCCTGCCCATAACCTCTGCTGTTCCTAAAATTCATTCTTCGATTTTAGGGAACACGAACAAGCGCAGAACATCCAGTAGGTTGGGGGTTTCATTCCCCTATATCATTTGGAGGTCTCCCACTGAGATCGTTGGATGGAGACTTAGAGCTGTATGCCCGTCCAAGATGAAACTGTCTGGTGTCTATCGAGGGTCTTTAGATAGACCCTCTGTAGAATATCTCTGACTGCAGATCAACAGCTACAACCCCTTTCAGCCTGAAGAAGCCAGATTGGTCATCGTCCATTTCTCCCTCATGGCAGTTTGGGATACTTCTTCAGAGGGGGGAATGTTACAGGAAATATTATAGGCAGTCGTATAGGGCCAGGACCTCAAGAAAGTGGACACAGAAGACCAGATGTCTTGTGACCTTGAAGGAGACAGACACCTCCCGCTATAAGCCAGATCTCAAGACAAGGCAAAACAAATACAACCACACCCTAAGTAGA